>ML661883.1:2369442-2547226 GCA_007570785.1 Antilocapra americana | reverse complement strand
TCATCACCATCACATCATCATCATCACCATCACATCATCATCATCACATCATCACCATCACATCACCACCATCACATCATCATCATCACCATCACATCATCATCACCACCATCACATAACCATCACATCACCAGCATCACATCACCCCCATCACATCATCATCATCACCATCACATCATCATCACCACCATCACATCATCATCACCATCACATCACCATCATCACCACTACCATTATATCACCATCATTACCACCACCATCATATAACCATCACATCACCATCACCATCATCACCATCATCATCACATCACCACCATCACCATCATTACTAAGATGGAATTGCCAGTGATGATGGGGTGACAAGAACAGCAGTGTGACCCATTATGAGGGCAAGGGCACTGGATGAATCTTCTGAGCAACCTCTCATGGTAGGAACTATTATTTCCTTTCCTATCTTTTATAGAAAAGGAAATTGAGGCTCAAAGTAGCCCAAGGGAAGACACACAATCAACATGAATTTGAAGCTGAGTCTTTTTGACCTCAGAGTCTGTGACCCCTCTACTGGCCCCTGGTCCTGGATGATGGAGGTGTGCATTCCAACCACCCTTTCACTCCTTAGACAAGCACAGATTTAGTTGCAGATGTCTTCCAGACACTGTGAGGAGGGCTCAAGTCTCTTTTTCTTTTTCCATGTCCCCTACACCTGAGGTGTGGGCAGGTCTTTTTAGGCAGCCCCTAAAAGCCTGCTTTCCCCTTTCCCTGAGCCTGACTTCATACGTATTAAAACACTGAGGGAGGGTCACCCCAAGAACCTCAGGGTGAATATGAGGCAGAACAGGAACCAGAGAGGACATTAATTTCCAAAACGAAGGGCAGAAGCATCCCGGGAAGACAGCGCCACACACCAGTCTTGGGCTGGGAGAGCCAAGGGGCGAGAGCTCCAGCAGTGCCTCAGCTGTGTGACCCTGGGCCAGTCACTCATCTCCGCTGGGTCTCAGTTCACTCAGCTATAGGACAAGGGGATTCAATCAGCCTCCCAGCTTCCCTTCACGTTAGTAGCCATCAGGGACTGTGTTTTCTAGCCATCTTACTAGCAGTCACCTTGGGCAGGTCACTTGACCCCTAAGCTAGTTCTCTCATCTGTGAAAAGGGCAGGGCACTGGTTTCCCTGAAGCACCATCTGAACAGTGAGACATACAGCATGGGACACAGCTTACAGGGTGCCCAGCCCTCACAGAGGCTGATGCACACTGTCACACTTGTTAACTGCATCACCAAAAATTAAAAAAAAAAAAAAACAGCACAATTCAGAGCAATATGATTTCCAAACACATCGGGCTCCTGTCCATCCAATCTGCTTGGTATTCTGCAACTGCTTTCGAGAGAATATTCAAGCAAAAAAAGCCAGTCTGTGAAGCTCTTTCCAAGTGCGTGAGTCACCAGCGGCCTTCTCCCTGCCATGGATTCAGTCATCCCCTTGACTCACTCTGGCCCCCTGCATCCTTGGAGGAGAAGCCAAAGCTCCAAGTTACAGAAGGTGGCCCCAGGGACTCAGGCTGGGGGTGGGCTGATGACCAAGCCTCTGAACAGCCACCTGCAACGGCCTTTATGCATCATCACACCCACTCCCTCGTTTCCACTGATGAGGAAGCAGGGACCCAGAGATGGAGGTGACTCACCCCAAATCGCACAGCTCATATGCGGCAGAATCTAAACTCAGATTTTACTAAAAATGCCCAACTGCAAGAGAATGTCAACCGAGGACAGAGCCAGGCGTGCCAGTCTCTCTTGCCAGCACCGCCTGTGTGAGGAGGTGCCCCCGCTGGGGCTCTGACCCGGCAGCCTCAGGTCTGAGGGTCGTACTGCAGCCTGGACTCCAGGGCACCAGGGAGGTGCCTCCAGGCATTGGGAGGAGGCTGCCTGACCTGAGCTCAACCAGAACACATGGGGCAGAGATGCAGCTGCTTCTCCCAGGAAGACACCAACACACAGGAAGGACCACCTGTCACTCAAGAGCTCAGGCTGGACCAGGACCCAGGCTGCGCCCTCTGAATCGAGAGGGCTCCGGCAGCCCCAGTCCTGAGCCTGAGGAACATCTGGGTGTCCTGTTAATACCCTGTGCTCTGGCTCTGGGCCCTCAGGAACCAGCATGCTGGCAACTATCGACCCAAGTTCCAGGTGCGATGCTTCGAGCCTACACAGGAACCGTGGAAGGTGGTCCATCAGCCCTGCTTCAGGCATCGGGAGACCCAGACTCTGACAGCAGAGCTGAGAGCAGCACCGGCCGCCAGGTCTGCGGGTGCAAAGCTCGCCTTGTGCTGTTTGGTCATGCTGTCTCTGGGGTCTGTATTCCTGTGTGGCAGTCCCCACGCGTGTGTGCGCGTGCCTGTGCTTTTACCACAGGTAAACAAAGAGGCATTCACTGTGGAGCCAATGGAGACACAGAGGAATACAAGGGGCAAAATAAAGACCCTCACAGCTTGGCCACCCACAGACAACCGGTGGTTAACAACGGGGATTTGCTTCCAGAATTAATCTGTCTTCTACACCCACACGTGCACACACACAGTGCCTGAGTCACACTGCACAGATATTTTGCAATGTGGTTTAAAAATTAACAAAATGTCATCTTCATTTTCCGGGTTGTTAATTATCCTTCTAAATGTGGCTCCATGTCCCTACGTGTTCTTGCGTTACGGAGCTGTGCCACTGTTACAGAGCTGTACAACGACAACTCGTCCTACAGTGTTGTGGCTGTCCTCGACGAGCAAAAGCTGTTTCCAGACTGGCTTATAGATTTCGCTGAAGGAAATGTGTGGCTATGTACCTGTGCACAACCTCAATTTATCTCCCAAGAGTAAATCTCTAGACCTGAATGAACGAAATAAAAGGTACTCTACAGAGCAAACAGGTTGGGCATGTGAGAGCTGTGTTTCCATAGTAACTTGACAGAAGGGCACCTGCTTTACATCATCAACCCTACTCAAGAGGTTGATGTGAGCCCCCCTGGGTCCAGTGCTCTGCATCCTGAGTCTGCAAGTGCCCAGGCTCCGACAAAATGATCAACATGAATGTATGTTGCAAAGTCTTGAGGCTGCTCTCCTGAGAAACAGGAGATGTAGCTTGGATCACTGGTGCGAGTAGAAGATGGCATTTTTAGTGTTTTATGGCTTCTTCCAGGTCGACACTTTAAGAAAGCATCCCCCTCTTTCCCAGGATCTGTCGAGCATATGCATCATCATCACAACGGATGAAAGTTAGAGAAGGTGCAACACTTGTATCTGGGGAGCACGGAACAGGCCTCCATTCCTCTGTCTGCCCAGTCCTGCTGCAGCCGCCTGCCACGCTGCCCCTCCTCACCTTCCCTCCGTGCTTCTGCAACATTCTCCTGTCAATTCCCCAAGCTCCTCTGGCCCCCCCACTTCTACTGGTACCTGCTATTTGAACTTTCTCAGCATGTCTGATCACGCGCAGACCGTCCTTCCCATCACTGCGAACAAGCCTGGACATGTTTGATATTGAATGCCCAGCATGCTGGTCCCCAAACCACATCTGCAGCTCTGTATCCCACTTCCCATGAGCCCCATGAAGTACCCTGTGGTCTAAACACTGTGAAGCAGCCACGACCTAGGCAGCCTTTCCCTCCTCACACTTCACACTGAGGCACTCAGCATGGAGACCGCTTCCCCCCCACCCAGTTCTTACCAGCAGCATCACGGCACACGCAATTCTCCTGAACCCAAGGCCCTCGTCCCCATCCCGGGTCACCTCCATGGCCCCTGGGGGCGTGAGACAACCGGGAGGTGCTTACCTTTTCACCCTTTTCTCCTTGCACAAAAGGTCCTCTGCCCTGGAAGAGGAAAGCAGAAGACAGAAGTTTGCTACAGAGCATCTCCATGGCATGGTGTCACACAGGGCGAGTGTGCCTGGGATTCGAAACGGTTGGCTGCTTTCCCATAAGCTCTGCCAAGGAACCTCTAAAAGTCGTTTATCGTTCACTGAGTGTTGATTCTCATGAGTTTTATTTCATGTTCCCAATGACTCACTATGATGGTAGTTTTCTTTTTTCCACATCAGCATTTTTTAAGATGTAATCTGTTGTTGTTTAGTTGCCAAGTCACATCCAACTCGTTGTGACCCCCATGGACTGTAGCCCACCAGGCTCCTCTGTCCATGGGATTCTCCAGGCAAGAATACTGGGGTGGACTGCCACTTCCTTCTCCAGAGGATCTTCCCAACCCAGGGATCGAACCTGAGTCTCCTGCACTGGCAGGCAGATTCTTCACCACTGAGCCACCGGGGAAGCCCAAGATATAATCTACACAGCATGTAACTGTACATTAAATTAAAGTGTACAATTCAATTTAGTACATTTATAGAGTTGTGTAACACAACCACAATCAAGTTTGGAATGTTTCATCGCCCCCCCAAAGAACCCCATGCCCGTTAGTCGTCACTCCCCTTTTCCCCCACCCCCTGCTCTGGGCAACAATCAGTCTGCCTTCCGTCTCTGTAGGTTTGCCGATTCTAGACATTTTATATGAACGAAATCATACAACACGTGGGCTTTTATGACTGGCTTCATAGCCAGTGTTTTCTTAGCAAAGTGTTTTCAAGGTTCACCCTCCTTATGGCCTGTATCAAACCTCACTCTACTGCAGAACAAAATGTCATTATATGGCTAAGACACATTTTATTTATCCGTTCATCAGGTGGTGAACACGGGTTGTTTCTGCTTTTTGGTTATGAGGAATAATGCCACTATGAAAATCTGTGGACAAATTTTTATACAAACACGCGTTTTCATTTTTCTTGGCTGTATACCTCAGAGTGGAACTGCTGGGTCTTATGGTAATTCTGTGTTTAACCCTTTAAGGAGCGCCAGACTGATTTTCAAAGCAGCTGCAGCATATACAAGGGTTCCAGTCTCTCCACATTCCTCGTCTGTGTGTTACTGAAAGTGGAGTGCTGACATCTCTAATCACTGGTGATGACATCCTCATCTCTCATTTCCATTCTCAGGATGTACTTCACGTATTCAGGGGTTCTGTTCTCGGGTGTCACATGTTCTGAAGGATCAACATTTCTATCAGTATAAAACGCTCCTCTTTGTTCCTACGAACTTTGTAAAGCCTACTTTCTCTGGTATTGCTACAGACACTCCAATTTCAATGCTTTCAAGATGTAGAAGCTGTACTGGCCACACTTTCATTCTCAGCGTAAATGTATCTGAATCTAAAGTGTGTCTCCTCGAGACACAACACAGCTGGATCCTGCTTCTACGTCCAGTCTGAAGATCTCGGATTTTTAATTAGTTTGTATAATCCATTTACAGGCAATGCTGTTTTTGACATAGGTAGAGTTACATATGCCTTCTAACTTTTTTGTTTTCTGTGTCTCCTGACTTGGTTCCTTTTTTTCCCTTCTTTATTACTCTTTCCTTTACCTCATGAGTATGTTTTAGTGCAATATTTTAACCTCTTTAAGGATATTTTCACTATATACTTTTAAATTATTTCTCTTGGAGGTTGTTTGAAGTTTACCATATATGTCTTAACTTTTCAAGATCAACCTCAGACTCACATTTATTTCCAGTGAGACTGAGAAATATATTTCTTTGTGACCTATTCCATCTCCCCCCTTTTTGAGCTACTATCGTTACAAATATTTGTTAAGTACCCAGTGATACAATGTCATAATTATTACTTTGAAGTCATCCCCCTACATTCCAGCCTCAATTATTTCTGGTGATGAGTCAGCGATGATGGTATTGAGGTTTCCTTCCACATTGTGACTCATTTTTCTTCTGCTGCTTTCCCATTTTTTGTCTTTTAGCATTCTTTATTGATATTCTTTTCTTGGGCTCCAAAATCACTGCAGACAGTAACTGCAGTCATGAAACTTGAAAGATGCTTGCTCCTCGGAAGACTCCTAGACAGCATATTAAAAAAAGCAGAGACATCATTTTGCCAACAAAGGTCCATATAGTCAAAGCTACGTTTTTTCCAGTAGTCATGTATGGAAGTGAGAGTTGGAAGATAAAGAGGGCTGAGCACTGAATAACTGATGCTTTTAAATTATGGTTCTTGAGTAGACTCTTGAGAGTCCCTTGGATTGCAAGACCAAAGCAGTCAATCCTGAAGGAAATCAACCCTGAATACTCATTGAACGACTGATGCTGAAGGTGAAGCTCCAACACTGGCCACCTCATGCAAAGAGCTGACTCACTGGAAAAGACTCTGATGCTGGGAAAGATTGAGGGTGGGAGCAGAAGGGGACAACAGAAGATGAGATGGCTGGATGGTGTCACCGACTCGATGGACATGGGTTTGGGTGGACTCCAGGAGTTGGTGATGGACAGGGAGGCCTGGCGTGCTGCAGTCCATGGGGTTGCGAAGAGCTGGACATGACTGAGTGACTGAACAACAAAATGATACTATGATGTCTCTAAGGATGGATCTCCTTTTGCTTTTCTTGACTGGAGTTCCTGAGGCTTTCTGAGTGCGTAGATGACTACCCTCCATCAAGTTTAGGATGTCTTTAGACATGATTTCTCTGAATACATGGTATGTTCCTCTCCTGGTAACCATAGTATGTGCCCACTGATTGACTTCACAGGCCTCCACATTTCTCTGAGGATCTTCATTTCTATTCATTATTTTTTCTCTCTGATCTTCAGCTTACGTAATCTCCATTGATTTATTTTCAAGAATTCTGGCTCTTTCTTCAGTCAGTTCAAATCTGTTATATTTCTTCATATTCTGTACTTGATGAGATATTGTCACAATACTGCCCTCTGTTTCATTCAGAACAGTTTCCTTTAGGTCTTTGATACGATTTAACAGCTACTTTGCAGGCTTTGTCTGTTAAATCTGACACTGAGACCTCTCACAGGCTGTTCCTGGTCTCTTGCTTTTTCTCCGCGTGTATGAGTAAGATGAGTGTTTCACTAGCCCCCACCTATAACACTGATCTGAAGGTTAAATGAGAAAGGATGCTGTCAAACAGTATTCAGGTAAGCAGAGCAAGGCACACAACGTTCACTGTTAAATCAGCAGGTCTCCCTACTTCCGTGTTGTTTTGCACAGAGCAGGTGCTTCCTACCTCTACAGGAGGCAGGTATACACGCTGCAAGGGAAAGGTGTAGCTCAGCGGGTGAGCACAAGACTCAGATTAAAACAGGTTCAAACCTCGCCTCTGACACATGCAGGCTCCGTGATAACGAGCATAGCATACAAGTCTGAAAATCCTGTATCCTTCATATCAGAGAAGTGACAAGACTATGTTCTGGGGTGGGATGAACTGGGAGAATAAGATTGGCTTATATAGGCTATCGATACGACGTCTAAAATAGACAACCAATGAGAACCTACTGTGTAGCACAAGGGACTCTATTCAGTGCTCTACGGCCACCTAAATGGGAAGGAAATCCAAAAAAGAGGGGATGAGTGTGGCTGAGTCCCTCTGCTTATACCAGAAACTAACTCAACACTATAAATCGACCATACTCCAATAATAACAAGCGTTTCTAAGAAGTAAGGAGGGAACGAAGCACTGGTGAAGAAGGGCAGGTGGTACAGCTATAATTACGAGCTCTCCGATCATGACATGAGAGGTGCTGTCTGCCAGCCTAACTTGTCTAGGACAGCGACTCTGTCTTGTCTTCAGGGAACCCCCCAAGCACAGAACCTAAAAGGAACCAGCTATTCTCTCTCTCATTCACTGACCACCTACCATGGCCAGAGCATTTTACAGACAAAGTTGTAACTTTATTTACTTTGCTAGTGGAGTAAATAAGAGGTTAAGAGACTGCCCTCACAGTCACGCAGCTAATGAAGACTGGAGCCAAGGACAATGGCTGGGGCCCACCTACTCTGAGTCTGCGCCATTGATGCTGGAAGGCACAGCGCCCATCTGAAGCACAGGATTCCGGGGATCGGGGTGGTGTGAGGTGAGGCCCGGACAGTCGGGAGGCCCCTGTGCCCATGGAGAGGGACCCCCACACTAGCCGTGGTGGAGAGGCCTTCACTCACCGTATCTCCCTTCTCCCCCTTGGGTCCAGGAGCTCCGACCGGCCCAGCGGCTCCCACGTCTCCCTGAGGGGCAGGAACCAGAGACAGCACTGGGTCAGGCCCCCCCTAAGGTCAGGCTCCCCGACACGGGCTGCCCACGGCCTACCCTGCCCCCATCTCCTGGAGGCGACTGGCGTTGTCACCGCCAGCTGCACCACGAGGCCAGGCTTCCCACCCCCGGAGAGGGGAGAAGCATCCGAATAACGTCCCCAGTCTCCTAATTCCAGGAGCCCAGGGCAGCTTGAGACAGCCAGTGGATGCAAGCCTCGCACACTGGTCACTGGGGATGGGAATGGGAGATTCCACGCATCCTACCCAACCAGCTCGGGCGGGGCCCCAGGCATGCTGGAGCCCCCCAGGCAGCTTCAGGGCCCCCCTTCCAGCCCCACTCCCCCACCCACTCTCCCATCGCCTTGTCATGCCTCTTCCTGCTGCCTCTGAGTCCGGGGGACCCGGCTCCCTGTCACCCACAGGTACTCCCATGCAGAGTGGACCTGGGCACCCGGGCCCACCAGGCCACGCCTGCGGACACAACCTGAGTGACCTCCAGGTAAAGGGAGCCAAGGGACTCACAGGTGTTCTCGCAGCTCCTACCCAGGGATGGGTCGGGACGTGGAGGAAGGGCCATACGGCTGACCAGCCGCGGGGCAGCGGGCTCCCCTGCAGGCGGCAGGGCCTCTTCTCTCCTTGGAATCCCTGCCTCCCACCTTGCCTTCTCCCCCAGGGCCAGGGGGGCGGGCTCTGCTGCCTGCACACCCTGGATCTGTCCCACCACAGCACCGGCAGGGTCGCTCTGTGAACAGTCGCTGCTTCAAACATTTTCTACTTAGGGGCTCACACAGCCCCAGACGGCTCTGCTGCCTTCTTTCGCCTGACAGTCAAGGAGTTGAGGTTACAGCCTGGGGGTGCCCAGTGAGCAGAAACCCCCGCTCTCCTCTTTGCAAAGAACACCGGGCACCCTGGATCCCCGAGCTGCCTGTGTGTGTGACTGTGTGTGTATGTGTGTGCACATACATGCACACACGTGTGTGTGTGCGCACGCACATGTGCGCACGCCCATATGTGTCTGTGGGCGTCCTCTCCATCCCAGCAGACTGGGGGCAGAGGCGAGCAGGGTGAGAGGAGGGGAGATGAAGGAGACATACACAGAGGAAGGAAGAAGGGAAAAGACAAAAAGGGGCCTTAGCAGGCGCTCCACAGTGGTTTTGTTGAACATCATCCATGCAGGTGAGGGAGGGGGAGAGGGCCGTCAGGGGAGGGGGAGGAGGAGAGTGAGGTAGGGAAGGGGGAAGGGAGACATCCTTGTGTCTCCACCCTTACACTCAGCCCCTCTTTGACACCAGACCAGGTGATGGCCACTGGGCCACGCTGACCTCTGCACTCAGCCTCTGCATGACCCACCCCCAGGGGCAGTCCACATCTTGCCGGCTCTCAGCTTTCTGAGACCAAAACCATGATGGGAGGTGACAGCCCCGTCCTGCTCCGTGAATGCTATAAACCTGGCAGTGGTGGAGATAGAAGAGGCTGATCCCTGAATAAGGAAAGGGGAGCCCCCCCGGGGAGACACCTGGCTTTGAGCAATTGGTGAGCTTGGAAAGGGTGCACAAAAATTATTCCAACCAATTTAAACAAACAGATCGCAGGTGCTAAACAGACTGTTTAAAGCCCAACCCCCAAAGTTTCTGGAATATAGAGGCCTGAAAGGATGGATGAAGGGTTAGCTGGCCACAGAGAACTGAGGCTGTTGGAACAAACAGGATCTGAGCCTGGGTGTGTGTGTTCCACCTCCTTCCAGCTCACACTGTCAAGCTGAGAAATGGACCTTGTGAGCTGTGAAGAGACTCAAAGGTTCCGAACTTCATGGCGCTTGCTCTGTTCTTCCAGCTCCATCTCAACACGTTCAGAAGAAAAACCCCACAGGACAGTAAACTAACACACCACTGTTTTGGCTATCTTCTTTCTCTCCTACAAAAAAAGCAAATCAAAAGATCCTCGGGCTCAAAGGACTCGTCTGCAGCTCCAGTACTGACCTTTGGGCCGGGAAGTCCCACGGGGCCATCGAAGCCCTTTTCACCCTAAAGGAAGAAAGACAAAAGAAACAAGTACGGCTCTGTTTTAATTTCCCCCTTCTCTTTTCACTGGCGGGAGAGCCCTGGCACAGGCTCCTAAGCCAGTCTCTTAGTAAGCCCACGTGCTGATCAGTAAGCTGGACAGAGTTCACGGCAGCTGGGAGCTCCTGATCCCGAACTGCCAACCTGCATGGGGAGCCGGGACCTGGCCTCCAAATACAGCTCCTGGTGGAGAGATCATTCATCAGTCGACAGACGCCAGCCTCAAACTCTGGGGAGCATCACCCAATAACCCATTCCATTCATCGCTTCATACCCTGCCTGGATCCCACCTTCCCATCAACTCAATCATGATTTAATACACTGGCTGAAAATACACACATGGAACGATTCAGTCTTTGCCATCTGGAATTTATGAGCCTATGGAAGTAGACACAAGCAGACAGTCTTCATCCAGGGTGATAACTGCCATGGTAGATGGGAGGAGGGGAGAGAAAGGGTCATAATGTCATGAAAATAGCAGGTGCTGGACAAGTAAGTATTGAACAGATGGATGTGAATAATGGAAGGAAGGCTACAAGGAGGCAAGGAGTCGAAAGGAGAGGAAGGGAGGAGCAGGGAAGGGGGGCCTGGAGGAAGGAAGAAGGAAAATCAGACAACAGTGTGATGAGAAAAGGATTCTCTGTGGATGTCTTGAAAGAAGAGCAGGCACTACACAGATAAAGAAGAGGGAGGGGGAAAAGGTGTTCTAGGCAGGAACTTCCCATGCAAACTGCAGAAGGCAAGGAGGATCATGACCCCTCCAAGGAACAGGACGCTCCTACCTGCCTGGAAACTGGGAGGGGAACGTGGAGTGGAATGAGGCAAGAAGGGCAACTGGGAGCCACGAGGGGCTGCACAGAGGGGGAACAGCTGGGGACGGGGATCCGGAGGCCAAGCCAAGGAGGTCAGTGGCCATCCAGAGGGTGTCTGTGAGCTGGGGACGGGGAAGGTGGGTGGTAAGAGAGGACAGAAGCCTGCTTGACCCCAGACTTCCCTGCAGGGGTCCCCGCCAGAGCAGGGCTCCGGGAAACCCTGACCTGGGCAGAGCCCCACTGGCCGCCCTCCCTGGCACAGTCTGCGTGCCAGCGCACCAAACCTCACACTGCTGCAGTTACCCTTCTCATTCGGGGTTTTTAATGGAGAACAAAGACTCCATAGGATTTGGGTTTGGATGGCTGCTTTTGTTATGACATGGATGGGTGAGAATGTGATCAGCATATTGTCCGTGGCTTGACGCCCTGAGTGTGCCCAGGGTGCTGTGGAGGAGGAGGAGCCCTGACCCGCACCCTGTGGGCACCCACTCTCACTCCCTCCCCAGCTTCTCCCAATCAGAACCCAGCACCAGGCCAGAGGCACCCCACTTCACCAGCTCCCTGGAAAAGCTTCAGCTCGCAGCATGACTGAGCTGGCTCCTCAAGGCGTCCCAACAGGTAGGGCCATGGTCTGACCACCCCACCTGACTGAGAGCTCCTTGGGGGCCCTCTGGGAGGAAAGAAGAAAGGAGAGAGTGAGGGAGAACAGAGGAGAGGGAAGGTGGTAGAGAGGAGAGGCTGCCACGACAGGCATGATTAATGAAACAAATATGTTGGGAAATTCTTAAAGTGTGTTCACTCCAAGTAACCTCAATCACAACTTTGTATCCTGGCCTGTCTCCCAATACCCCTGCGAAGTCGGGCGGTACCTGCCGCGTGCCGGCCCCGAGCTGGGAAGGGTAGACAGAGAGATGGCTATGCTAAACACTGGAGACGGAGGGCCCCGGGGCCACCCGTCCAGTAGAGCCTTGTGGAGACCAACTCCAATTTGTCATCCTGATGTTATTTGTTTGTTCTGCTCCAACAGTGGAAATTTTTTTCTTATTAAGAAGGCTACTGGTCTACAGAAAAACAACAGATGAAGGCCCCAGGCATCCAAGGAGACATTTTATCTAGACAAACGGGAGGTGATGGTGCTAGTCAGAAAAGCACTGGGTTTTAAAACAAACGGCCCTAAACTCTTCCTATATACATTTAGATTACACAGCAAGGCCAACAGAGCAGAGAGGGTGGACCCCACAGAGCCTCTGCCACTGCCCTGCTGACACTTCTTCTCAAAGCAGATCTAGCTGTTTAGTTGCATAGGAGTGAAGAAGGCACCAGGAGGCAGAGAAACTTTGGGAAGACATCATTAACTTCAGGAAAATGTTCATCACAGAGGGGTCTGAGGGGCTCCCCTCCCAAGGCCCATAGAGATCCGAAAGAAGTCCCAGGAGCAAGGATGGTCCCCAGACCTGAGAGTTACCTGGAGCCCAGGGACATCCTGCCCTGGCAACCCACATGCATGATGGGAAATTCCCACCTCCACTGCTAGCTCTGTGAGCTCTGGGGCCCCAGGCCTGCGGCTGAGGGTGGGCTGTGTACCTTTTCTCCAGGTGGGCAGGAGCAGTTGATGGTCTTCAAAAACCCTATCTGCTCACTGCCGGAGGTGGGAGGCGGCTGGGGCGGCGGGGAGGGTTCCGTCAGCACAGTCACCTGACACTGGGAGGAAAGCACAGTGGTCAGAACCTGGCTTCTTGTCCAGCACCCTGGAGCGCGTTCCTGTCCAGGCAAAGGGGAGCAGGGAGCCCTGAGGAGGCCAGAGCCTGAGCAGGAGAGGCAAGTATCTGACCGCAGGCCCTGGCGCCCCGAGACCTCGGAGTCAGACGGGCATGGAGTCAGGCTTGTCTGGAGTCAGACGAGCCAACGGGTCTCGGCCCCTCCACTGACCTCTCGGCAGCCTGCAGGAACTACTTAACACCTCTGAGTCTCAGTGTTAACCTCCACAAAATGGGGACAAGGGCGTTTCCATCAAATGCGGTGAGAAGGGTTTAGTGGGACTGAACTGAAGCATCAAGCTCAGAGTCTGGAAACCAGGAGCTGGATAATGACTTCTTTCCTTCCCTTCCTTCCCTTCTTTCCTCCTTCCCTCCCCCTCCCCTGCCTCCCTCCTCCTTTCCCTTTGTTCTCTCCTGATGTAATCTGTCCTCCTCCCTCTCCTCTCTCAACAGCCAAGCTCATCTGACTCTGCAGCCCCACCTCTGACGATGATCACCTCCGGGTGCCCGTGCCTGACAGTCGTCCTGAGACAGGACATGCTGGCCGGGTGCTCACTGCACTGGGCCGACCGAGCCCAGGATGGGGATTTTAGCCTTCAGCCCTGGAAGGCAGGGCTACTGAAGCATCCTCGGGACGCATACTTGGTAAAGAGAGTGGAGAGGAGGGACTTGGGTGGAGGCGGAGGTGGGGAGGGCCCAGCACAGGCAGAACCGCTCAGAGGGTCCAGGCACACTAGGCACTCTGATCCGGCCTGCTGTTCCTGACCCTGAGCTGCCTCCCCAGTCTTGCTGATAAGCCCTGAGCACCGAGGCCATTCTCTCCTGGAGACACACAGGCAGCCTCTGCCCCTCACCACCCAGAGTTGGGCCCCTGGGGCTGCTGACTGAGGCCGGAGGGACCTGCTCCCCCAACCCACGCCCCACCCGACCCAGAACTGGAGCCTTGGTGAAGACTACCAGGCTCCCTCCCAGGCTGCACGCTGATGGCAGTGTCCTGATTCTGCTCCCAGGCCCTGGACACCCCCTCCCCAGGGGGTCACAGGGAGGAAGTCAAGGGCCCACCACCCACCCCAGGCAGAGTCTCTGCTCACCGGACCCGAGGGGATGTCACAGCAGGTCTCCAGTTCCGCATGTCGGGAGTCGCAGTAAATCACGATCCGCTGGAGGTCAAACTAGGGGGGAAAGCGAGGTCAGAGGATGAGTCTGGGCTCCCCCCTGGTATCAGGCAGACCCTGCTCAGGGATCCGGCCCACTTCTTCCTTGGGGTCTTGTGTGGTGGTCTGACACGCAGCTGAATGTCAGAGGGAGCCAAAGCGTCATCTACCGACATCCCATCCTTCCAAAACTGCAAGCCCCACATGCAAGGAGCGAGTGAGCACAGGCTAGGAGCAGCGTCTCCTGCTTCCCGTGTGTCAGGCCCTCGCACGCCCCTCCTCTCCCCGCTCACTGCCACTGCGTTCACTTCTGGCCGGACTGTGACGCGGTAGCCAACAGCCTCCAAAGGGTCAGCGTGTTCCTCTTTCCAACTCTTCAGCATCTCCACAGGTGTCTTAACTGAACTTTTTTCATATCACAAATCTGCTTCTATCACTGTCTTCAATACCACTGTGCCCTTAATATAAAGGGGCTCTATTACCCCATTTTCTCCAAGAAAGCACACCTGGAGAGACACCAGCATATTCAAAACCCAAGACCTGTTGGTTATGATGGTAAAACATCAAGGCAATCTAAATACCCACCAACAGGAGAACAAATAAGAAAACGTACACTAAAATAAAGTATTATGAAGCAGCTAAAAGGAATAAAAGCTTAGACACATAATTTTAAGAGGAAAAAAGCAGTATGTGACTATACATTCTATACATTACTACATACATTGCAAAACATCCAGCACACAACCAACAACATTACATTCGATCACAGAAATGCAAATTCATGAAAAAAAAAAAGAAAGAAAGAAAGAAATGGCTTTCAGAAGATCTAGCTATCCCAGATCGTGATTCATTTACAACTTGGCAAGCGGGGGACACTTCTGGTCAGAAGGACAGAATGACTTCAGTTTGAAGACAGTGCGTTAAGTGTATGTGTCTGTGTGTGTAGGTGTCGGAATGCAGCTTTGGAGTGAAAAAAAAATACATTAAAGGAAAGAGGAAAAGCGAGACAAAGGAGACGGAACACAAAGAAAAAAGAATGATGGAATGAAGATGGAAGGACAGCTCTTTCCAGCTACTGAATTATCATTCCTGGGTAACATCCCAGGACAGTGGAATGAAGGTGCTTTTTACTTATTTCCCACACACTTGCTATATTTTCCTAATTTCCAACAATCAGAGAAGGGAAAAGAGTCTATTTAAATGTAAAGGAAACTATCTAACTCTACCTACCCATCGGTTTTGCTTACACATATACGTAGATGTGGCTCAGCAGTAAAGAATCTGCCTGCAATGCAGAGGACACGGAAGATGTGGGTTTGATCCCTGGCTGGGGAAGATCCCCTGGAGGAGGGCACGGAGACCCACTCCAGTATTCTTGCCTGGAGAATCCCATGGACAGAGGAGCCTGGTGGGCCACAGTCCACGGGGTCACACAGAGTCGGACATGACTGCTTGACGAGTGTGAGTGTGCCATGGAGATATATGACCCACGTCCCCAGCGCAGCGCACAGTGCCTGGCACGCAGTAGGTGCTCAGCATATACGATCAGTGAGTAAGTGGCTAGGTAACCGCACGAGTGAATGAATGACGGGGACACGGCAGTGCTCCGAGTCGGGGTCCTCGCTCCTCAGACAGCCCACGGCCACGACTTGGTAAGTGACACAGGCAGGCGTGGGGGGTCCCGGCCCCCGAGGCCCCTCCCCGGTGACCCCCCGACCCCGAACTCACGTCGACGGGCACGCTGTCGTAGAGGCGCTTGCCGATCACCGTCTTGCCCTGGATGTCGATGTTCTCCCGCTCCTCGAGGGGCAGCGTCTGCACCAGCGCGCAGTCCACGTACAGGGAGACGTGCTGGGCCTGCACACTCAGGGCCAGCTTGTGCCAGTCCCGGTCGAAGAGGTCGTGGACCCGGGGGCCCCGGAAGACCACCCTGACGGCGTCCTGCATGGCGCCCACGGCGTTGTACTCCACGGCCTTGTTCTCGCCGTCCAGCCGGATGGACACCTGCGGAGCAGAGCGCCAGGGGCCCCGTGAGCTGCACGGGGCGAGGCGGGCGGGGACACAGGGGCGGGGCGGGCGCAGTCAGACCCTGGCCGGGACCCGCCCCAGCTGGTCAGCCTCGGGCACATCGCTTCCCATCCCTAAGCCTTGGGGTCCCCCTCACGACGACGCTATGACTGACACCGACTTTTTACACTGTTCTCAACCTTGTTTTGGAAGACTTGAGCTCAAGTTAATCCAGGAGTCAAGGTCTCAAATGCCCTGAGGAGCCATGCCGGTAACAGCAGATTTGTGAACCTGCAAGTTTGGATGGGGCTTGAGTTATGGGACCAACCAGAAACCCTGAGTGGTTTCAGCGTCCTTTCGAAGCCCAGAGAACAAGATGGTTTCCAGATGCCAAGTGCCAGTCTGAGACCCATCCACTAAACGGCTTGCTCTTTCACCTTGAGGATGAAACTGAAGCCCCAGCAGAAAACACGGAACTTTCCTGTATTATTCACTGGACCCCCCCCCCAGCCTTTTGCAAAATGCCTGGAAAACTCTGGAGCAAAGTTTTACTTTCCTCCTACACCCAAACTGGCAAGTCTCTTTTAAGCTGCATGACCTCGGGCAGGTTATTTAACCTCTCTGTGCTATTTCTTCATTTGTAAAACAGTACCAATGATAGTGCCGACCTCATAGAGCTGTTACAGGGATTAAATTAGTTTACAGATATGTAAAACATTTACAGTGCTTGTTATAAGTCAAGCGCTGTTCCACATATCAGCTATAATAAGTCAAGCAAGTTCAAAGACATCACCGCAGCGCAGCCTTCTCTGAGGCACACATATAACTGGATGCTAACCTGGTCATTTGCTCTCACATCCTCAGGCATGTTGATTTATTTTTTCATAGCACTTTGGGTCAGTATACGAGAGTATCTCATTCACTTATTTTGTCCACCTGTTTCTTGCCTGCCCCACACCATCTTTCTAAGCAGGCACTGTCTCTGTCACTCATCTCTTTAACCCCAGTGGCTAGGACAACACACGCCACACATTAGCACTTGCTAGAAAAGGAATGAATGAATGGAAGCTCTGAGGCTACAGGAAGGAGCCCACTGCCCTGCAGATCAGCCAGTGTTCAGGACACCACCAGGTGTTCTAGCTTCTCCATCTGGGCTCCACGTGGGCTCAGCCCAGCCAAGGGGGACCTAAGATTTATTATTTTTTGCACTGTCTGGTGGTATGTTACAATTACGGTGAGAAATAAAACTATGAACCCCTAATAACCTAAAACTTCTCACATGCTGTGCTTAGTCGCTCAGTTGTGTCCGACTCTTTGCAACTCCATGGACTGTAGCCTGCCAGGTTCCTCTGTGCATGGGGATTCTCCAGGCAAGAATACTCGAGTGTGTTGCCATGCCCTCCTCCTGAAACTTCACATACATATAATCTAATACTTGTGATTAAACCTAGTCTGCTATTTCTTGAAATTGGTTTCACCTGTTTGAGCCCTGAACCCCTGAGGACTTGGGGAGCTTCGTGAGGCCATGAGTTTTTCTCCGATGTTTCTATTTCTTCCACCACCATACAGAGCAGAGGAAGTCCTGTTCGGCCCGAGTCCTGTGTCTGCCAATCTGAGCCAGGAGGCCTCAGGAAGACAACCCATGGGTCAGATCCATCAGCAAACCCTGCTGGTTCTGTTTTCAAAATACATACCCAGAATCCGATCTCTCCCCAGTTCCCCACTCCTACTTGGTCTGGAGAACCTCACCCCTCGCCAAGAGGACCACAGTCTCCCAGGCCCCCTCTCCCAGGCCTGCCCACCCCCCAGCGCCTGGTGTCGGGTCCCTGCACTGGTCACCCACCCGGTCAGGAGCCTCATCTCTAAGTATGACCCTCACCCCTGCTCCAGGGTCAGTCTCCTTCCTGGCCTTTTATCAGACCTGGAATGAGTGAGTGCCCCTCAGTTTCTCCCAATGGCATGCCAGTGGTCAAGGGTGGCTGTCATCCTACATGGGGTCATGGAGGTAAAGATAGCTAGGTCCGGTTATAGGTCTACAGGTCAAAGAGCACAGAGGAAGGCTGCTCGCAACACTCTGCTCAGAGATCTTCCGCTACTTGGCTTCTGTCCACCTTCCCTGGGTCCAGCCAGGATTTCCCCAGGGCATGCTTGGGGTGGCCATCACGGCGTTGCCAGGGAAGGGTCAACCCTGAGGCTTGGTCGATGGAACGGGACTGCCAGGCGCCTCTCCTAAAAGGCAGGTTCTGACTGCGCACAGCTCTGCAGGATTCCAGCCTGGGGCGCATTCTGGCAGAAGAAGAGGAGGGGGTGGACGTGGCAGAGAGCACACACAGCCCTGCAAATGCCATGAAGGAAGAGGACCCAGACGGCGGGGGCAGTGCGAGCTGGGCCACAGGAATGTCACGGCAGGCGCCCAGGCCCATAGCACCGGACCCCGCAGAGCTGGAGGTGTGTGTGTCTGCAGATGGTGGGCGGGGGTCATGGTGCGCGGCCTGCTATCTGCAAAAACAGCCTCCGGAGCAGACTCTCATCTCCTCCGTCCAGCCTCCCACACTCAGGAAATCAGGCCACCGGGCAGCCAAGCCTGACCGCGCTCTGCACCCTAGGCTGACCAGGGACGCTGTGGCAGTGTCATTCCACAGGACTAGCTGATGGGGATCGGAGCCAGCAAGGCACACTGGTCAAAAGACAGACTTGGAGTTTGACGGGCTGGGTTCCAAACCCACCTCCCTCCATTGTGACCTATGAACACCAGGCAGACGCTTAAGCTCACTGCGATACCTCTTTCCCTTTGTAAGATGGTAACAGCAGAGTCTACTCATTGGGTGTCCCCAGTGGCTCAGATGACAAAGAATCTGCCTGTGATGCAGGAGACCTGGGTTTGATCCTGGGGCCAGAAAGAGCCCCTGGAGAAGGAAATAGCAACCCACTCCAGTATTCTTGCCTGGAGAATCCCACTGACAGAGGAGCCTGGCGGGCTACAGTCCACGGGGTCACAAGAGTCAGACACGACTGAGCGACTACCGCTTTCACAGTTTTCATAGGGTGGTTATGAGGACTGAAGAAGGATCTCTGAGGCACTCAGAACAAGCCTGGGCTCCTAATGTGTGTGAGTGTGGGTACAACGTGTGCTTGGGGTCAGGGCTCAGCTTCCACCTCAGGAAGAGAGCTCACCACCAGGAGCAAGCCCCCTCTCAGCAAGCAGCCGTGAGTGGCTGCCGTGGTCCTGTGGCTCGAGCATGCTTTTGTTCTGTTTCAACCCCAAATGAAAATGCATCAGTGTCTCCCAGATGAAGATGAGGCATGTGTTGATACAGCTCATACATCCAGAGGGGACAAAGCTGGATGACAGACACGGTTGGTCCATGAGCTCTGAGAACGAGGGGTTTGGGAGCTGCATCTCAGATGAGCGCGTCGTGCTGACGGTCTGGGTCTGGAGAGAGGCGGGCCCTCACTCGGCCGCCTGCTGCTGCTGGGCTGTCCCAGCTTCACAGGGACGAGAACCAGAATATGCCAGATGTGGGCAGGGACAGGCTGCCACGGTCCACTCAAGGTCAAGCCAAGGGCGACCACAGAAACTGTATGACACGTCAGGCAGCACCTGAGATGCTTTACAGACATCACTCCGTACGCTGCCTCCATGGAGGGCTCTGTGTCCCAGCTAAGAGCATCAGCACTTGGAAAGCCAACGTGGCTCAGAGCCCGCACCAAGAAAGGACCAGACACAAGGTCTGAGCCCCAGTCGTGCCGACTCTGAGCTGGTCTCCTCCACGACATCACGAACAGGCTGCTAACAGAACATGTGCTATAGGACAACAGCACTGGCCGCCACCTCCCTGGCTGGGCTGAGGGTCTCTGAGACAGCAACTAGCCTTCAGCAGACCAGGGTGCTGGGCACTTGGCCATCAGGGGAGAAAGGAGGCTGCAATCCCTTGGGGGTCTCCCAGTCCCTGCAGGTGCCCTGGGCCTGGATACACTGGGCTTTCCATTTTCGGGGCCCAAGACAGAGACCCCTGGAGAAAACATGGAGGAGCAGACAGAAACCCACAGTGGGATATGGTGTGTGGCTCACACCTGCGGGATGCCATACTGGTCGATGACCTGCCAGATATACCAGTCTTCTCTCCGGGACACTTTCCTGAGCCGGAAGGTGGTGACAAAGGCGTACTCATCGGGCAAGCCTTGCGGGAACACGTCCCTGGAGGGAGACAAGAGACAGACACCGCCAGGCTGAGAGCGGAGGCTGCAAAGGAAACCCACACACCCCGGGGTCACTGAGTCTTGCCACACTGACCTCCTGGATTTGTGAAGTCCACCTTCTCACCTGTCTTCACTGCCTTTTCCTTCCAACAGGGACTCCATACAACTCTTTCTGAGCCCTGCCTTGGTCCCTTCAAATCCACCTGCTCCCCTCCAGTGCTCACCTGCTTCCATATCTCCAAAATCAAAGAGAGTTGCTACACTGCCTCCCGCCCTGGGGTCAGATGAAGCTGACTGTGCAGCCCTCACCTCTCCCTGCCTGCTTCCCCCCTGCAAGGCTGCACGGGGGTGTCTTATCCTGTCCGGTCACTGCCCCACGTCACAGGACACCCTCCACCCCCTACAGAGCACGGGGGCCCAGCTTTTATCTGGGGAAGTCCCTCAACCCCGTCAGCTCCAGCCCAGACAGCCCTACACGGCACACTGCCCTTTGCCACCCCAAGGGGGTGCAGCTCCCCACCAGAAGTCAGGGGTGTGCAGAGCTGTGACGCTCCTGTCCCAGCTGAGGGTGGCTGGGCTGTCGGGGTAAAACTCCTGGGATTCAGCGGCCCAGCAGAGGCTCCCCCACAGAGATCGGCTGGTCTCCAGAGCACCCCTCCTCCCCATCAGCTGTTGCCCTGCACGCCCTGCTCAGAGGTGCTGCCTTCTGCTCCGGAGGGGGTGGAGGCTGTCTGGCCCGAAGGCCAGGAGGGGAAATGAGGGGGCGTCTGGCTTCCTGGTTCTCAGACGCGTGGACCCTCGGGGGCCCTTGGTTTGGCTGTAGGAGCTGTGAGCAAAGACTGGTCCTCCCTCTGTGATTCTCGGGTCGCGGATCCGAGCCGCGAGTCAGCCAGCTGTTCAGAATCATTCTGAGCTGGGATTTTACCCTGGATCACACCCTGGCGCTGAGAGTGGCACCCATCACTCACCTGGGCCTCCCCCAGAGTCAGGGCCACATGGGAGGGAGGGGGCGGCAGCTTCCCCACCCATCTGCATGGACATGGGCTTGGGAGCCTCAGATGGACACTGCCCTTCACTTCTTTTTCATCTTATTGCATCAGTGAGGCCAACCCTGCTACAGAGCTTCTAAACACACTTACATCTCAACACACTTATGTGCAACACACAGACAGACATGCTATGAGTGTGTGTCCAGTCACTCAGCTGTGTCCAACTCTGTAGCCCGCCACTCTCCTCTGTGCATGGAATTCTCCGGGCAAGAACGCTGGAGTGGACTGCCATTTCCTTCTCCAGGGGCTCTTCCCAACCCAGGGACTGAACCCATGTCTCTCGCACCTCCTGCACTGGCAGGCAGATTCTTTACCCACTGAGCCACCTGGGAAGCCCATGTACACATGCTGTGTCTATGTATTTGTAACTCTATCTACATCTGTCTATCTGCACACAGGCATACTCATTTTGCTGTAGCTTTGCCGTGCTTTGAAAATAGCTGTGTCTTTAAATGGGAGACTGGCGGCGACTCTGCCCAAGCAGTCCTTTGGCTTCACTGTCACACAGCGTTGTTTTTAAATTAAGATATGTACATTGTTTTGTTAGGCAGAATGCTGTTTCAAACTTAAAAGACTACAGTTCGGTGTGAATGTAACTTTGGTACACACTGGGAAACCAAAACATTTGTGCCTTGCTTTGTTTCGACATTCAATTTACTGTGGTGGTCTGGAACCAAACCTGTAGTAACTCAAGGGCATGCTCCTATCTCTATCCCTAGCATTACCTTCCTGTAAATCTATCAAAAGACTAAGACTTTTCCTTTGACTATTTATACATACACAGATACACAGGAGAGGGTAAAGGGGTTGGAGATGGAAGACTGGAGTTTGAGGCCAACTTCTGCTTCCTCGGACTATGAGATTTTGAACAGGTTACTGTCCCATTTTGAGACAAAAAATACATGCATGAGTGAATGGAGGATGAACACCAAATCCATATGGAGAGATGAGTATAGGAGGACCAGGGGACCAGTAACATCACTGAGAACAGATCAGTTAAGAAACAGGTTGAATTTCCAGGGTCAGTGATCTGGCTGCTTCATCGCAGGGTGATCTTACCAGGCACTCTGTAGGCTAAACCTCTACCCAGTGCTCAGCGAGCAACCAAGCTCACTGGCTCCTTCCCCTCCTTGCTGAAGCGTCTGGGGAAGGTCTAGTAGGGGAAGCCAGCACTCACTCGGTCCTCTGTACCACAGGGAAGGATCCCATCCGGACGTAGGAGCTCTGAGCCCCATTCTCTCTCTCCCCCAAGATCGTCTTCACACTGAACAAGTCCATCAGGTCAAAACCTGTCCAAAGAGATGAGAGACACATCAGAGAGAAGACGACCGTGCTTGTGATACTGCAGTAACAGAAAGATGTCTTTCCCTTTGCTTTGGCTCCAAGAGAGGACCTTGCTCACTGGTCATGGGAAGTAATGGGAAAGACATGATCTTGGGGCTCAGGGGAGCTGGCGGGACAGGGGGACCATCCTGGCCAGTCACGTATCTGTGGGATGCTGAGCAGCGACATAACCCACAGGAGCCTTGGAGCTTGGTTATGACAGAAGGTTGACATGCCACCTGAGGCTGTCCTAAGGATCCCCGGTGATCACTCAACACAAGGTAGGAAGCAGACTCAGCAGGTCCGTTATTCCTCAGGATTCTGCATCACCAGCCACACATCCTGACCCACGACCCTCTACAAAACCGCTTGCACCAGCATGGGGCTGGCTTGAGTCCTGCAGATACGGTCCTCAGAGAGGCCCAACCACAACGGACCCATCAGTGGGATGCACCAGCCTGACACCGCGTCTCCAGGGAAGGAAGCGCTCCGGGCCGGTGAAGCGAGGCCCACCCGGAACAGGCACGGGCCTCACTTGGCTCGGCATCCCCAGGGCCAATAGGCCCATCAGCATCGGCAGCAGCAAACCCACGACTCTCCAGGGAGGCTCCTCTGGCCCCAACACTCTGGGGCGCGGCCACAGGAGACAGGAAACGAACTCTCACGTTTGGATGATTAAAACATCTTCTACCACGAAGTTCTGTCAAGAGATGACTGAGTCATCCAACTTGTATTCTGGAGAGCCTGTCTGTTCCAAATGCGCGCAAGGAGCTGCAAGGACAGAAAGTCTGAGCAGCAGCAGAGCCAGACCAACCTGGGCTGACCCTGGAAGTCCAAGTGTCAGCCTCTCGGTCATGTCTGACTCTTTGTGACTCCATGGGCTGTAGCCCGGCCAGGCACCTCTGTTCGGGTGCTTCTCCAGGCCAGAGAATACTGGAGTGGGATTTTCCATTTCCTCCTGACCATGAGTGACCTTAGGCAGGGTGCCTGACATCTCTGAGCACTTGTTTCTCATCTGTAGAAAGGGGACTCTCTTTGCACGCACCTCACAGGGCTGTGGGGAAGCTTGAATGATCTGATACAGAGCCTGCCATGCGGTGAAAGACCCATTCAATAGTTTTCATATTAATCACCCCCCTGACAGTGACTGCGGCCTCTCACCCCACTACATATGCCCATGGGTTTCATTTATTCATACAGTGTGTATTTTCTGAGAGCCAAGCACATGTCGGCATTGGCGATAAGCTGGCAGAACTGGCCCCCAGAGGTTCCCAAGGGGCACTGGCTCTTACTCAAGAGAGTAGGTTCAAAATCCAGCAAGCATATGCCCGATGCCCACACAGCGAGGTGCCAGGGCTGAACAGGAACGAGGCCTGCTCCTTCCCTTCACAGCACCATCCCTCTTCCTGGAAACCTCCACCTTCAGTTGGGTTTCCCTGTAGCAGTTATTTGTGAGAGAACCAGAAAAAAAAAAAAAAATAGAGTTTTCTAAAAGCAAACATATCCTCTACTGTCTAATTCCACTTTTACTTGTGTCCATGAATAAAAAAAAGGCTTAAACACCACAAAACTGAACAACAAGCAATTAACGAGGTAGCAGCGAAGGGCACCGAGAGAAGGATGAATTGCCTGCAACAAATAAAGGCTGGGAAGGAAAATGAAAAATGTTCCCGAGGTGAGCGGGCTTGGATGTGACACACCGAGAGATAAAGAGGCAATTGTTTAATGCAGTAAGTGCGAGGGGGCACCTCCCTGAAGTCGTGGACTCAGCTGAAACAAATGGCATCAGGGACACCGTGATCCTTTAAAGGTCTGCGAGGGACCAAGCTTCGCTGGACGCCCCGGGCATGAGAGCCACTTTCGGGTTTTTAGTGGGTCTGGCCTCGGTGCACACAGTTGTCTGTCCATGGAGGAAGCTGAGCAGTTTTGGGGGATGGGGCCTGATCTGAGTCATGCTTCCATCCCTGAAAGAGAAGTGCTCCCACTGTCGTTCTTAACTGAGGCTCCACTGGTGGAAAGAGGGAAGGAGAGAAGAAAGGAACTCCGGGCTTCCTACGTCTTAAGATGTCCCATTGGCTGCTCAGATTTCAGTAATCAACAGGAAAAAATTCCCACTGTGCCTCCCACTGCCTGCAGTCTACTGTCCACAGAGAAATGGGCACAGAGATGAGCAGTGTCCGTATAGTGGGCAGATGAGAAGACGGGAGGTGGCTGGGCTTGTATAGGAGCACGTGGAGTATCTGCCTGGCCCAGCTGAGGAGACATCAAGGAGGGCTTCCGAGAGGGGGCACAGCCTAGCCTGAATTTAAAGACCAAATGAAATCTGGGGAGAGGAGGAGGGAAGGGCATCCCAGGTAACGACATGAAAAGGTTACCAGACCTGAGTCAGCGAGGTTCCTTCTGAGAATCCCAAGTGAGGCAGCCTGAGCTTCTTTCTGGAGGAGGTGGGGGCCGCGGAAAGGCTTTAAAGCAGAAAGAAACACAACCCCACGCCTGTGCTCATAGGTCACTCCAGCCCCAGGGATGGAGGAGCTGGGGGACTGGGGAGGCCTGGACTGGAAACATGGGGCCGGGGTGGGGTGGGGAGGGAAGAAGCGCTGGGCTGGGACCACCTGAGACGGTCAGGACTTGGTGGTGATTATCTGGGTGTCAGAGAGCAGGCAGAAAGAGAGGCCCGTCAGAATGTCTGTGGCCACGCTTCAGAGTAAGACCGAGCCCAGCACCTTCCTTCACCGTTAAATAACTCCAGAGAACACTGTGCAACATCGTGGTTGACAGGATCTGCAGAATGCTCAGTTTTCAGAGCTGGGAGGGCTCCTAAGAGACATTATGCCAGAAGCGGGTAGACTGAGTCCCAGACCACCGCCTCCAACTGCCTGTCTGTTCTCTGCCCCGTCCTCACCGCTCCAGCCCCACTGAGCCTGAAGACTAGCTGGAGTTACTGAAGGAAACACCTGGAGATGAGCCTTTGTGATCCACATCTTTAACAAAAGCTGGTCCCATTACCAGCTGCGCTGAACTCGGCAGGTCCGCAGCATCTTCTCTCCTTAACTCCAGCCTCAGCCTCGGTGCGCAGCTATGGCGACCCCGCTGGGATGCTCTATGAAGCGGGTCAGAGGGCCTGAGTGTTTCTTCGCCCATGCTCACTGGCTGAGGGCTGGGTTACTCCGTTACAGCTGAGGAGGGTTAACCCCTCGATTCATCTCACCCGCTGTGCACACAGGCAGCACAGTCTCCTGCCATTCCAGAAACATCCGCCAGGCACCAAGATGCAGATGCCGGCACGTTCAGGCGGGGTCCCTGGGGTAGTGGTGGCACAGAGTGCCACCTACAAGACACCTGGTCCTGACCACCCACAGCTCACTGCCTCAGGAGGGAGACTGCATGTGAGTTGGTACTGGACCTGAGGTGGTTTGGAGTGGGTGGATGGGGCTCCCGACCTGGCAAGCGCTGGTGAGGGGGAGAAAGCTCCCCTGTGATCATGCACCTAAAGTGTCTGCAGGACGCCCGGCCACAGGGAGCAGCAGACAGACGCTCATCACCACCAGGATGAAGGGGAAGCCGGCTCAGCCATCCCCACGTACCCCCAATCACCCTCTCGTGTACAGAGACAGCCTCTGCAGTGTTTATTTCTGCTGCTGGCTCTGCAGTCATGTGTCTCTCTGCTCCTTCATCCATTGATTCGCTCCTATATTTATAACTCTGACTCACTCTCTCCTTCACGCCCAAATGCAGCTATTTATTCATCCTCTTACTTGGGCTGCCCATCACTTACTCATCCCCCACGTCACTCATCCTACTTCATTCTCTACGATGCCTGTAGCATCACCACCGACTCCCAGATGGAAGCCGTGAATGGCCTCCCCCGGCGGGCGGTTCGTGGATGGGAGCTGCTACCTGCACCACTCAGACCGTCCCCAGGACTTTGGTGAAAGACGGAGATGAGGACAGTACCAGCAAGACTGCCACCCCTGAGTCCAGGAGGGTTGTGGTCAAGTCCAGCAAAGAAGAACGCGAAAGTGTTAGTCGCTCAGTCGCGTCTGACTCTTTGTAACCCCATGGACTGTAGCCCGCCAGGCTCCTCTATCCATGGGATTTTCCAAGCAAGAGTACTGGAGTGGGTTGCCACTCCCTTCTCTAGGGGATCTTCCCGACCCAGGGATCAAACCTGGGTCTGCTGCATTGCAAGGAGACTCTTTACCCTCTGAGCCACCAGGGAAGATGGTCTGGCAAATGGCATCGCAAAGCAAGCTGTGCTAGGTGGCCGTTTCTCATACCTGTGATCTCCTTCGTTCCGCCATTGGTGTGCTTAAAGCGATCTCCTTCCACACGAATGCTGGGGCAGAGCACATCTGAGAACAGCAAGAGGAAAGAGACTGATGAGCAGTCTTGATGTTCCCTCGGTGGCAAGTGACATGGCAGGGGCCCCGCCCCACCCCCCAGCATGTGGGGCACCGAGCCCGGAGCATTGCCAGAGGCAGGGCCACACCTGCTTTTGTGTTTTGTTTACTCCCAGATGTACCTGATAAGCATGGGCCCTACTGCCAGTGCCGGGCCCAGAGGTGACACAGGAGCAGGCAAGGTCGCAGCAAGGAGCCCCGTGTGTCCATGAGAGGGAGCCAAGGAGCAATGCCCCCAGGATCAACAGGGTCCTGAGTGACAGGAATGGGCCTGGGTTCCTGGGTGTCTCGGGATCCAACACCCAACCCAGCCGGGAGGTCAGGAAAGCCTTCCCGGAAAGGTGATGCGTGGGGTTTCTCTTAAAGGAACATCAATCGCCAGCCCAGGAGTGATGCTCGGGACTGGTGCAGCGAGATTTCCCGGGGGTGAGGGAGGAGGGAGGGGGGACCCGGAGGGGAAGCATATGTAAACCCATGGTGATATCATAACAATGTATGGCTAAAACAATAATTAAAAAAAATAAAATAAAATAAAATAGAAAAAAAAAAAAAAAGGAACAGTAAGACTCAGCCGGCCAGACCAAAGAACAAAAGGGGACACAGGCAGAGAGGGAACGTCACTCACAAAGTCATGAACTTCATAGATAAGAATCCCAAGTCAGAGAGGAGTCAGTGGAATGGGAAACATGTTGGGGGCCCACTCGCAAGGCGTCCCACTCGCAAGCCTGAGGGAGCTTTAGGTGCCTCTCCAGGCAGACCCCAGAGTAAGCAAGACTGCTCAGTCATACAGAGGCAGTGGGGGAAGTCACACAGTGAAACACCTAGACATCCTCATGATTTCTCACTTTATAAAAAAAACTGGAAGGAAAAGGGATTCTTTCAGTTGCCCTAAAAATCCCAGAAACTTATTGTTACCAAAGGGGAAAGGGTCAGTTCAGCTCAGTCGCTCAGTCATGTCCGACTCTTTGTGACCCCACGGACTGCAGCACTCCAGCCTCCCTGTCCATCACCAACTCTGGGAGCTTGCTCAAACTCATGTCCATCGAGTCAGCGATGCCATCCAACCATCTCATCCTCTGTCATTCCCTTCTCCTCCCGGAGAAAGGGTAGGGAGGGATAAACTAAGAGTTTGGGATTGGCTACTACACACACACACACACGATAAACAACTAGGACATACTGTACATACAACACAGGAAACTATAGTCAATATCGTGTAAAAACCTATAATAGAAAATTAAAGAAACTGAAAAAGAATATATATGTATATATACGTGCATAACTGAATCACTTAGCCGCACACCTGAAACTAACACAACACTGTAAATCAATTACACCTCAATTTTTAAAAATCCTAGACAGGGAACCCACTGTGAACGTTAAAAGTCTCAGGCTCTAATGCTGGCTTCCCTGCAAGTCCCTAATCTCTTTCTCAGTGTGAGCCTGTGTGACGTGGGACGCCTTACAAAGAACAGACTTGTTATAGGGCAGCTTGGAGGATGGGCGAGAGCAAGCCGTAACAGGACTTAAATTTATCACCAGAGGCAGCTCAGCGTGGACGCCGCCCTGCCCTGGGAGCAGTCTGGTGATATATATTATTGTGATAATCACACATGATCGGGCACTTCATCCCACAGAGTTCACGCATGAAGACTTCTTTTTGACACAAGTGTTTCATTGTGGGACCCTTTACCAATCAGGAGTGAGGGGCAAGAATGGGATTCTCCCTGATTTGGGAGGAGGTATTTTTAACGTTTATCCCCAAAGGCACCAGAGGTCTGACAGGCCCCAAGGAAGTGGTTATTTTGGAAACAGCACAGAGCTGTCTGTGTCTAGACCCACACATAGCCAAGTGGATGCTGGCGCTGTGCAGGATACAGACCATGCCACCCAGGACAGGGGCAGCTGTGGGTGACGACCAACTGCTTCAAGGCTGGCAGGCCGGCAGAGGGATGGGCTGGGACTGTGCGTCATTTAAAATGAGTTGACTCAGAACTTTCTAGCCTTGATTATGAGCAAACCTCTGGAGTCTGACGATTGGAGCTTAGAGCAGGCAAAGCCAGTGAGCCTTGGTCTCTGCAAATATCCCAGGGGTAGGCCCTGATCCCCGAACCTGGATGGTCAACGACAGTTCAAAGGCCACGAACACAGAAAAGATGGAAACGTTTCAGAGACATCAACATGTGTTCAAACCGCTTTAAGCAGTCAGTCCCCAGACCACCTGCCAGTCCCCTCATGGGGGCCATCACTAAGCCCCATACACGCCAAAGCCTCAAGAGGGAATTTATAGCTGACTTAATAAGTCAGGACAAATGGCTCCCAAAATACACCCTGTATCCAGGCTCCCCAAGGAAGAGGGGGCCCTGGAGGATCACCTCTTTGCAGGGAGTGGGGATGAACACTCAAAGTCGCTCTCAGCCCATAACTACGTGCCTTTGGCCAAGACACGCCCGCCTCTTGGATAATGATCTATTCATTTCCACATGAACTTGCTTATTGGAACTGAAATACTTACAGAGGTTCAGACACAATCCAGGTCCTCAGCTAGTTTTAAGGACCCACAAATGAGAAAACAGATAAGACAGCATCCCTGCCTTCAGGGCACTCGTGGGCTGACTGTGGCCAGGGCCTGAGACAGGTCAGCTCCAGAAAGTGCCAGGGCTGCCCCAACACCCTGTGTCTTCTTGCCTCATAGCATCCTCCTCCTTGACCCGCCAGACCCTGATCAGCAGCCCCTTGGGCCTTGCTCCCACTCACCCCAGCCTGGGTGAGGACCCTTAGACAGGGCCCCATGTCCTAGGGCTGGTGGTGCCGTGCTGAGGGCGCTGACCAGCAAGGCTGCCTCCCCACTAAATCTAGAGGCCCAGCTGAGTCTCAGTCCAGCTCTGTCTCTGCTACCTTCCTGGCTCCAGGCTCAGAACAGGAGGTGAGTCCATGATGAATGTAAGGACCAGCGATGCCTGAGCCAAGAGGTAAATGCTGAGTGGTAGACCAGATGCCTCCCAGGAAAGGGCTTCATTGTGCTGATGACCAGGTGAGAAGAATTCATAGTCCAGAACCCCGGCCACCAAGGTGGGGCAGACACTGTTAGCTGCCACCCTAATATCCATCCCTCATTTCCTCCTGGCGAAAACAGTATCACTTTTATTCAGATAAGCAGCACTGTCAGCCGCCCAGAGAGAAAAGCAGTGAGTGGCAGGTCCAAGTCAATTGTGACTCCTACGGTGCCCCCCTCTCCAGCTGCCCCCTCCAGCTAGAGATGCGCCTTTGACCTGGTTCTGGTCAAGGGCCCAAACACCAGAAGCGCACGGTGATCTGCGAAAGCCTCTGCTTCCCTGGCAGACGGGGACAGGTAAGCCAAAGGGCTGGCAGCCATCCCTTCCTCCTCCTTCAAACGCAGGACAAAACGTCTACAGGACTGTCTAGGAGGACTAAAGAAAGAGGAACTCCGCTGCCCCCGAGTCCAACTGAAAAGCTTGAGAAAAAGCAAAGGAGCTACTGAGAGACTGGATTACTGTCACATTTCCAATCGATACGGATTTTTTCAGGTTATCATTCAGGATCAACATAAGTAGCCGCTCTGGAATTAAGGAGGAGAGTAAGTTCTCAGCAGTCAAAATGCGTACTTAATTAGTTCCCAGTGGGCTGGTTGCTTTTCCTTTTTGAAAGGGTGAGAGCACAAAAAAGGTAACGGCTGATGCCAAAGCCCCCACTTCCCCTGCACTTCACCTACAGGCTGTATTCCCTCAGCCTTTAGTAAGGTAGAACATTCTAGGCTTCCTGGGAGCAATGCGATCTCCCTGTCCCCAGGATGGGTTCTTTTTCATCAGAAGCTGCAACAGAGGCTGAGTCTTGGCTGATCAGAGCTGCTGCTCCCTGGGGCACATGCCAGGAACTCGTTACAGTTTCTCAGGAAGAAAAAACAAAAACACATCAACTTGCCCTCACTTTACCAAGCTGCAAAGGGGGAGCGTGTGTCTGAGCATCAGGGGAGGAGGGTTAGCACGGACAGCCTCTGCTGTCCCCTGCTTCGCGCTGACCCACCCGCAGCTCTGTATGGAGAGGACACGCCACGCCGTCCCAGACAGGCCTCCCAGTCCCCTGGCTCCCAGTCCAGAGCTTCTCCAGTGCGGGGGAAATGGGAGGGTGCCGGCAGTTACTGACTGCCTGCTGTGTGCCAGTCACGCTGGAGATTTTACTCACAACCGTCATTCAAGGAGGCAGACTTCGTTCTCATGACAAAGATGGAGGAACTGAGGCTAAGAGAGGTTAAGAAACTCAGCAGGTAGGAATGGTGTCTGGGTTTGAAGAAAGGGCCACCTGTGTCTAGAATGAACGAGCAGAGGTGGTTTCCCAGCCAAGCTGAGCAGCACCGGGAGAAGCTGGGAGCAGAGCCCGAGAGAGGAGGCGGTCACGGCCCATCCATCACCTCGCGGCCGTGCTGATGAGGGCCGCGAACCACAGACAGGATGACGACGGTCCAAGTGGGCAGGGGAGGAGGTGGGGGGAGAACAGACACGGGCCAGACACCCAGCAGACTCACGAGGTCATTCCTCCGAGGCCAGGAAGCCAGCCAGGAAAACAGTTCACACACCCCCACTCCGGAGAGCCTGGCCACAAGGCCCCAGGCATGAAAGGAATAATGATTAGAACCATGGGCTTCCGAGGCTGAGAGCCCCCAAGTCCAGGTACTGTGCTGGGCACGCAGTGTGGTCTGCTTCTGCCCGGGGCCAGAGCCCTCCCTCCGGTCAGCACACAGAGGGAGCTTGCCCTGCACAGACACTGTGCCAGAAACGTTGAAACCATCAGCACGTCTGACTGACTCCTCCCTACAGATTTACCGGGCAGGTGCGGCGGTTCACAGATGCGGAAGCAAAGGCATGAAGAAGTCAGCAGGCTGTCCAAGGCCACAGAGCGAACAGGAGGCAAAGCCAGCATGCCGGCCCCGGTGTTGGCTAGGGACCACGACAACACGAAGCTTCTCTCCAAGGTCACCTGCCCGAGGTCACCCAGCACAGAGGACCCAAGTCTGTCTTGTCTCCAAAGCCTACGGGGACAGACGGCCAGCTTGCTACTTCCGGGGGCACACCCTCTGCCTCTGGACGCCCCGACATGCACCCGGCGCTTCCTCTCTCTGCACTGGGAGGGTTCACCTGCTGTCTGACTTCTGCCCATAGGGGCGCTTGGGCCTGCTTACGCCTGGCTCAGGGCAGGACACTGGGGAACCTGGGGTGGGCAGATGGCAAGACTCTGCCCTTGAGTGTACCCTCTGCTGGTGCCAAATCCAGAACGGCCCCATTGCCTCTCACAAAAGCAGGTTAGATGATTCCAGACTATCAGCGTCCTCCTCTCTCCAATCACCTTCAATTGAGCATCACTTGCTCCCAGCAGCTCCCTCACCCAGGAGAGGAAGACTGGAAGGAGTAAGGCCCCAACCTACGAGCACACACTGCACATTCACAGGTCCCGGGGCCCGGCTGGGGCATGCTTCTGCCAACAGAGGCCAGTGTTTAGCCTCCTTTGTGACACCCATCAGTGGAGTATTATGCCCATTTTTCAGATGAGACAACTGAGTCTAAAACGGCTTAGATGACCTGCTCCAAGCACACCTCTAGTTAGCGGTAGAAGCAGGATTCAGACTCAGTATGACCTCAGCATTTTCACACTTGATATCACAACTCGAAATAGACATATGGAGTAGGGAAGAACATATATTAACACTTAAACAAACTGTGGCTACCTCTGGGAGGGCAGAACTTGAAGTGGTTTTTACCTCCTTTTTGCTTTTCTGTATTTTCACATGGACCTTAAAAATATGAAGGCGATTCACTAGAACAGTATTTGCAGGTTATCAATATTATACTTTTTTGGAGGGAGGCCTGAGCCTTGCCCTGGTACCCTTGATGCTTAGGCTGGAGGCTGTAGGAGCAGGGGGGCGACAGGGTCGCCAGGGATGGGCAGGGGGGCACAGGGCTGTTTCCAGGGGTGACCCGGAGGCCTAGAGGGCAGTTGGGCTGGGACCTCCCCGGGAGGCCTGGAGGATGGCAGGGATCTCGTGAGGCTCATATGCACTTCTGGACCCAAGACATCCTGCCATGGGGAGCAGACGTGTAAACACACAGACGAGGCAGCCCTGCCCTGCTGGAGTCACAGGCCAGACATGGGGGATGCCGGGAGCAACGGCAGGGACAGACATGGAGAAGCGAGGGGTCGTCATGGGTGATCAGTCTGCAGAGGAAACCGGCTGGCAAGGGGCGCTAGGCGTGGGGGCTAGGACACACGTGGGGTCTGAGAAGACTCCAGGCTTGCTGCCATCTGGGCTGAGAAGGGAGCGAGCAGCCACAGGAAGAGCAGAGGGTCAGAAGGTCCCAGCAAGGGCAGAGCTGGGTAAGGAAGCAGCTGGGTTGGCCCAGGGGTGATGCGGGGGGTGGGTACCAAGCCCCATAGCGAAGTCCAGGGAGGGGAGAGAGCAGAGGCGGGTCAGGGGACACTTCCTAACCCCAGGCAGGGTCCGCAATTCAGGGCAATGAGGAAATGACTCTGCCTGGGATACAGAGGGGGGCAGGGAGAGGTTAACACGGTGACCTTGGAAGGGTGACCCCTGCCAGGAGGGTGTGATTCCAACAGTCCCTGTTCCTTGGACCTCCTTCCTCCTGGGGACTGTCCCATGGGCTGAGCACCACTAGGTGTCACCAGAGACCGCGAGGACTTCCTGCAGGTGGGCAGGGAGGAGCCTGGGACAGCTGAAGTTAGGAGGGCAGTAGAGCCTTCGGCCAGCACCCAGGCGCTCAGCCCAGCAGTGACCATTAGCACCCGGCGTCTGAGAAGCACCTGAACGCAAACCTCCTTCACGGCACATCCAATGAGCACCTGCCGTGTACCTGGCGCTGAGCCAGTCCAGGGCTCATGGTTAGGGGCCTTCGGAGCTCGGGGAGCTGCTGTCCAGCAGACAGGGTGGAAACTGGTCAAGTCAGGCATTGATGTCTCCAAGAACTGTGTGATCATAACCCCTGGAAGGTGCTGAGGCCAGTGGGGGATGAAAACAGTGGGATCGGAGCTGGCTGGAGGGCCAGGGTGTCTCCACTGAGGTCTGAGGTCTGAGGCAGAGGCAGGCACGTGACAACAGGAGGAGGGTGACCCATCGGAGGCACAGGCCAGGGCTGGGGGGCCGGAAAGTGTGGACACCATGGCAGGGATGGCAAACAGGGAGGAGCATCTATGAAACAAGGTGGGGGTGGTCCAGGAGGGGTGGGGACTGACAGGCCCTGGTGGGAGATGCCACTCTGCCTGGGGGCCCCGATGTCGATGGGCAAGGATGGAGGCAGAGGGACCAGCCTGAAGGTGGCTGAGAGCTACAGGGGTGCGCAGGGAGAGGTGGTCAGACTCTGGTCTCTCTGCCAAGCAGAGTGGGCAGGCGGGTGGCTGACTGGATGAGGAGTGAACCAGAAAGAAAGAATGTTCTGAGTGTCTGGAAACCTGTAGGAAGAACCCATCTGGAAAACAGAGAACCCAAGTCCAGTTCCTGTACCCGTGTTTGAGGTGTCTCAAGACATCCAGCAAGCAACCAGATCTATAAGCCTGGCTTTCCGACTCCAAGACAAGGCTCCTGGCTTTCGGTTTTGGAGCTGCCGTGTGCGGACAGTGTTTAACACGCTAGGGGGAGAATGGAGGAGATGGTTTGGGGTGGGGGGCGCAAAGAGGAGGTCTCAGAGTAGGTCCCAGCCTCCCGCGTCACATGCTGGGACATAACTGACCGGCAAAGGAGGCTGAGAAGGGGAGGCTCATGAGTTTGGAGGAGGACCTGGGACAAGGAGGAGGCCCAAAGGTTAGAGGAGGGAGCATCTCAGAGGACAGGATCGGGCGCCCCCGAGTGACAGAGTTCACCACCGGGAGGCAGGGCTCATGCCCCAGCGGGACCGCAGCACAGCCCCGCCCTGCACCCCAAAAGCACCTTATGGGTGGCCAAGGGCAGGGGGAGGCTTCGTGGGAGGAAGCGCCCTCCCTCCATCTTCTCCGACCCTCCAAGACTGTCTCCTCATTTCCAGAACCGAATCCACACCCTTAGCATCCACCCTTCAGGGTCCCAACAGGGACTGGACAAGAGAAAGGACACGAAGCTGCAGACTGAGGGCCGAGGCCACGGGGATCCCACGGGGTCATGCATAGCCCCCCTCACCCCAGGACGCAGGTGCCCAGAGAGGTGTCACCCGAGCCCAGCCTGTTGTCCACACTCTCGAACCCCAAGCTTCTGCAGGATCAGCGAGGAGGGGGAGCAGCCCCAAGGCTTTGGCACGGGGCAGGGTGTCCCATGTGAGAGGGTTGCTGAGAGGCGAGAACAACTAGGCAAAACAAACCCTCCCTTCCTTCCAACGTGGAATCTGAGTAGATGGAGAAATATGAAAAACAAAACAGTGGCAAAATTATCACATGACTCCAGAGAAGGATGGACACGTCCCCCTGGCCCTGTGCAGAGGGGCTGAGACTTTGGGCCAGGAAGACTGGGGGTGGGAGGTGAGGGGAGAAAGGGGAGACCCACGGCCAGAAGAGGCCTCGGGAGCCTGGCTCTGGGGGCAGCATGGACCCGAGGCCCTCGGCGTGTGGCAGGGACAAACCACCTTCCTCCTGACCCCCAGGAAAGAGGATAGGCTGAGGGAGCCCAAATGCCTCCTCACAGACACACCCCTGACTGCCACCCACCAGCATCTGTGGGTCTCAGGGCAGATGGGCAAGCAAGATACCAAGTCTATTCTCTTTACTTGCAGCCACAGCCTCTCCATTAGCAGGCAGCCTGGGGTCAGACTGTGTCTGGACTCAGGGTCGTGTCCCCAGAGTCAGGGGTCAGAGACAGAGGCCTGGAGCCCGCTGCGGACAGTGGGGCCCCGCTCAGCCATGCACTGTGTCAGGCCCTGAACGCCTGTGTGGGGGAGCACCAGGGCACCAGGCAGAGGTGGACACAGCCAGCCCCCAGGCCCACCTGCCCCGGCCCCTCTCCCTGAGGGGCGGCAGAAGGGGGTTCCTGGGACGGCCACCAGCCGCATTTCCACAGGAGCCGTGGGGAGGCTGGTGGGTCAGCACAGCCAGCCTGGCTGCCCGCCCCCCTGCCCCAGACAAACCAGCCACAGCGGCAGCCCGCTGAGCAAAGACAAGGCTAAGGCTGGGAGGAAGGCTGGAACACAAGGGCACGCGGTCCGGGAAGTGGGGGCCCCCACCTAGGGCTGCCAGCCTGCCACAGATGGCAACCTACCCCGAGGACCTGCAGGAGGGGGCGGCCTGGGGGAGCAGGCACTGCGGCTGCGCCCCCCAGGGCTGCGGAGCCCCTCCCGCAGCACCGCCTGCCTCACCTGCCAACCTCACGCAGGGAGCCTCCTCCCAGCGGACCATGCCCGCTGCCCAGTCCCTTCCAGCCCAGTGTCTTCCCCAGGGCATCACCAGGTGCTTGGCTCTCTGGTCAAACCCCCACTCACCTTTCCTAACTTCCGGCCGACCCTTCCACCCACCCCAGGCCTGCCCTCAGACCACCCTCTCAGGGACACCCCTTTGTTTCCCAGGATCTGCCCAGCCCACCTGCCTGGGCCGCTGGGCTCTGCTCCAGCTCTCTCTCCCGCTACACTCTGAGCCTGGGGGCACCAGGGCCATGAGGGGCAGCCGTCTGCAGGGTCTGTGGACAGCACTTGACCTTGCATCCTGGGGGGTCCTTGCCCCCACAAGGCCCCCATGAGGCAAGCCCAACTGACCAGGAGCAGTGAAGAGGAGGGGGCTGGGCGTGGGCTGGGCGGACTGGGGGCAGGGTGCGACCCTCCCAGGCCACCGTGTCCCAGACACCACTGGAAGGGGGTTTCGAAGCCTCCTAGGCCCACAGTAGGGGATAGGACATGTTTCCGGGACACCTTTTACACTTGACTGGTGACTTCTATGGGGCACAGAGTGCACAGAGGGCGGGTTTCCTTTTGTTTTCTTGCCTCGGGTTCGGGGCTCAGGGCCTCCCCAGTGCTGGGCAGGCTTTGGTCAAGGCGGAGGTCACTGGAGGGACTCAGCTCTGCAGCCCAACCCCTGGAACCATGGGTCCCACGGGGTCCACCAGCACAGGCTTCTCTGGTCCAACCTGAGCTCAGGGCAGGATCTGGAGCCTGAGGAAGACACGGCTGCAGCACAAAACACCCAGGCTGAGCAAGTGCCGAGGGCCGCCGGGCTCGCCCTGCAGGGGAGCAAGTGCCGGCCTGGCCCCCTTAGGGCCCCTCCAAGAGCGCCCGTCAGCACTGCCCCCTCCCTTAGTCACTCATCCTTACGTCCAGTCCAGTTGCTAGACTGATGCAAGGAACGCAAGATTTATTGAAGACAAAACACAAAAAACCACGATGTGTTCGTTACTCTATCAAGCAACACTGGCTACGTCCAGAATATGAATAGGTGTTTTAGAAGCATAGACAGACACTCAGTACGCACTGATTTTGTTTCTATTCCCCATGCCATTCCTCCATCTCTCTCTCATGCATACATATATGCTAAAACACTCAGTTGTGTCCGACTCTTTGCAAGACTATGGACTGGAACACTTAGGCTCCTCTGTCCATGAGGTTCTGCAGGAGAGAATACTCAAGTGGTTGCCATAACCTCCTCCAGGGGATCTTCCCAACCCAGGGATTGAACCTGCGTCTCTCAAGTCTCCTGCATTTGCAGGCAGATTCTTTACCAGTAGCAGCGCCTGGGAAGCTCCAAAATACACTGATTTTTAATAAATCTGTAATTTCATAACTTCCAGGATGAGGGTCAAGAGGAAGGGGGTTTTGCTGTGCGGACCACCCCTCTCTAGATTCGTGTGTGTGTGTGTGTGTGTGTAGGCACGTACCTGCATCCATGTGTGTGTTATGAGTGGGCGTGTGTGTTTGTGTGCCTGTGTGTTTGAGCACATATGTGTATCTGTGTTTGTGTGACTGTGTGTCTGTGATTTGTTGTGTTTATATGTGGATAAACTCAAAGAAACCAGAATCTGTGTCATTAAAAGGACAAAGAAAGACACATTTTACAGCCAAAAAGTCGCCAAGAACACGCTGCTTTGACAACTGTTTTCCTTCAGCCTTCCAGGAAGCGTGGGGCTGTATCAGAAGCACGGCAATTAATCAGCCGCATTTCTTGGAAAGCCCCAGACACCATGTAACCCCTGTGCCCCACAAGTGTGAATCCAGTTCCGCTAGGTCAAGGTTAGCGCCAGGACATGAGAAACACTCAGAAGGCAGAATTCCTCCACGTAGTTGATTATACAGATGGATGTTATATCCAGACACATGTGTATATATAGACTGTGTACATGTGTGTATACATTTTGCAAGTGCCAATTTCACTGTGGCCACTGTTTCATCCCTTCACCAACTCAACACAAAAACCACTGTGGGAAGTGCAGAGTCAAACCTTCCTCCCTGAGCCGAACTCCTGGCGTGGCGATGCCAGTAAACGAGACAGTCACGCCTGCGTGCACTCACTCTGTCTGGGATGGCCCCAGGGACAAAGAGCACCGTGGCCAGCACTGTGCCCACAGGCGGGCAGTGGCAAGGGGGGCACGCAGACCCACAGCTGACCTGGAGTCCTTTCTAGTCGTACTGGGGTGTGAATCCTCGTCTAAGACCTGGGATGGTAGAAGGACATTTTAGGATACACGAGTCGCCCCTAAAAAGTGGCAAGGCGAGGACGCACCTATAAAGCAACAGCTCCTGGGGTGAGGAAGCGGGTTATGCAGGACGATGATCAAGACAGACGGGAAGAGGCCTTCCGGATAATTTATAATTGATAGTGTATAATGGGTGGGATTATATATATTATTTGTAATAGTATACATTAATTTGTAATGTGTTAACTTATAACATATATATTAATTTATAATATAACATAATGGGTGGTGGGAACCCCACGCACCCCGCTCAGCACCCCATGAAATGCCCCCTCCAGGGTCCCCCAGGAGACAGCGGCAGCGACTTCAGATTCTCCCAACCTCTGCATCAGAACCCACCATCAGGAGTCCGCAATCTTTTACTCTACAGAGCCAGAGAGTAAACACTTCAGGCTTCATGGGCCACGTGGTCACGTCACAATCACTCTGCTTGTGGTTGTGTGAACAGAGCCACCGACAGTATGTAAACAAGCTGACATGAACTACATCCTCCAGTAAAGCCAGTGTGTAAACCGTGGTGCCTGAACGGATCTGGCCTGCGGGCTGAGTTGGCCAGCCCATGCACTAGGTCAAGGATGGGCTTGTTTTCCTGAATAGGCTAGTTCCCTTTACAGAATTCAAAGTGCATGAACTTCTAGACTCTGCTTGAGTCCCGCCTGTGATGAGGAGCTCAGACCCAGTCATGTTATGTCTGAGAACTTCAGGTTTTGACTGAAGCTTTTTATAGATTTGACAGAAAAATACTGCTGTTGTTCAGCAGCATCTTACCCTTTGTGATCTCATGAACTGCAGCACACCAGGCTTCCCTGCCCTTCACTATCTCTTGGAGTTTGCTCCAATTCATGTCCACTGAGTCAGTGATGCTATCTAACCATCTCATCCTCTTTTGCCCCCTTCTGCTTTTGTCTTCAATCTTTCCCAGCATCATCGTATCAAGTACGATAATAAACAGTGCACTAAAAACAACAAGAACCACAGTAAGTTGTTCACCAGATCGGTAAATGATCTTGCACATTCTTGCAAATGCGGAGAACAGGGCTCAGACAGCTGCAGACTCCAGCCCGGGCACGGGCAGCAGGCAGGGGGCAGAGCTGGGATTCCATCCAGTCTCTGTGCCACAGATCAGAAGTGTTGGCAAAGCAGTGCCCTGATTATGATGGTCATGAACTCTGTGCCAGGCTACAAAGGGAGCCTTTTCTGTGCATGTCCCCTGGGCTATAGAGAGTAGGGAATAATATTACTGTCCTCAATTTATAGTGAAAACTAAAGGTTAAAAAAGGAATCTGTCCAACAGAGAAACTTGTATTTAACTGGGGCCTTTAGACCTCAGTCCATCTGCTCAACCCGGATGCTACAACACTGTAGCTCCCCAGGGATAGAGGGCAGGCCATGAATGCAGGCCCTCCCCAAACTCTCATCCTGTAATCCTCGCACACACCAAAAACCACGCATTCTCAAAGCGGGTACTATTGCCTCCAAAGGGGTAAAAATGGCTTTCAGGGAGGGGTTGAAAAAATCTGAGGGATTTCAGATAGGGCCCTCCAAAGTTCAACCTACCCAAACAGCATAAATAGTAGGTGTGATATTTCAATTTCAGAGAAGCAGCCAATGAGAGGAAACAAAACACTTATATAAGTTCCCTTCAAGGGAGAATTATTTTTAAAAGGTCGAGAAATACGGCCCTGAGTGAAACATTTAAACTCAATCACCTTTCTGAAAAGTAATAAATATACACACACGGGCTTCCCAGGTGGCTCAGTGGTAAAGAGTTGGCCTGCCAACGCAGGAGATGCAGGTTCAACCCCTGGGTTGGGAAGATCCCCTGGAGAAGGAAATGGCAACCCACTCCAGTATTCTTGCCTGGAGAATCCCATAGGCAGAGGAGCCTGGCGGCTACCGTCCACACACACTGACACACACACGTATACACGGTAAGAGCAGACAGTTGCAGAGTGTGTGCTCAGGGTCATCACTGTGTCAAGCACTTTCCATGTCCCAACCCTTAGATTCTCAGGACGCTCGACAAGGTATAAATGTCACCATCATCCTCTTTGTACCAATGACCAGGACAGGAAAGGGTGAGCTAAGGGGCCTGAGGCTTCACCCAAGGTGTGGCGTGCCAAGGCCTCCCCCCAGTCCACGCTGCACCAGCGGAGTCACAGGGCATGCGCAGGCCTGCTCTAGGAGCCTCCCTGCCTGGACAAATCTGCAGAGAGCTCAGGACTAAAAAGGCAGGACAGCCATCATAAGACCCCAGAACCCAGGAGCAGAGAGCAATGGTCAGGTGGAGAGCACTCAGGACACGAGAGGGCCTGCTCCTTCTGTGCAGCGGGACACACCCGTCAGGAAGTGTGGATGACACGAGGCACCCTCCCTGGTCCAGCAGAGGCTAAAGGCAGAAGCTCTGGGGTTTGGACACGTGGGTCATGCAGATGCAGCCGACAGAGTCAGGCAGGGCCCTCATCAGGTGCAGATCCGGTGGGGCCAGGCTGGGCGACTCTGCCTTCTTCCCCAAGCACACAAATCAAGACTGAGTGATGGGTGGTTTTTAGTTTTTCATCACTTTCAGTAATTGTCCAATAAAATATCCCAGCACGTAATTAGAATTAAGCAACCCCATGACCATTTCCAGGGGGTGACCTCGATCAAGACAAGTTTTCCCAGGGAAGACCTCCCAGTGACCTTCAGGCAAAGGGTGGGACCCCCGGCCTTGCTTTCTGAGGGTGATGCGGTCTGGGAGCCAGGCCACAGGCACCCATGTGGCAGCTCCAAACCCGCAGCTGGGGTGGCCGCCAGCTCTGCCTGGCTTCAGATCCACACGGGGGTACGAGCTGGCGGGCCACCTCGTGGGCACGTGTGCACTCCCAGATGTGCGTGTGTAGTATGCGGTGTGTGCAGAGTGTCTGGGGGTGCATGTATGACTTACGGGATGTCTGTGAGTATGTGTGTGTGTGTGGGTGTGTAGAGTGTGTGGGGGTACATGCATGATTTACGGGGTGTCTGTGAGTATGTGTGTGTGTGTGGGTGTGTAGAGTGTGTGGGGGTGCATGTATGATTTACAGGGTATCTGTATGTGTGTGTGTGGGTGTGTGAAGAGTGTGTGGGGGTGCATGTATGATTTACAGCATGTCCCAAGTGTGTATGTGTGTGTGCGCATGCATGCACTGACCTCACCTCCGAGTCTCTGGGCCACGCTGAGGGACATGGGAAAGGAGACGGGGCGGGGACAGGAGGACTTGGTCCCCTGGGACAAGGCCGCCAGCAGGGCTGTGCCCTCTCTGATGACCACAAGGCTCAGGCCCCGAGGGAGACAGGCCCAAACTCCCAGCCTGGACACGCTGCCCAGACATGCCAACAGCCGGCCCCAGACTCTCCCTGGAGAGCCTCTCTCAGTCCTCAAGGGGATATTTCTGGCACTGAGGTACTCTCTGCTCTTGGCTGGTTCTCAGCCCCCTCCCAGCTGGGTGAAGTCCAGAGAGTCAAACCCCCCAAGTCAAGCCTCGGCATCCGCCCTCGAGAGTAAGGGCCCCTCAGCGGTAAGGGCCGTGATGCCCCCTCCTGGGCACCGTTACTGCCCCACCCCCGCTGGGCCCAGCCCCACTCCTCCTGCATCAGGCCCAGGCCTCCTGCAGGCCCTTGGTTCCTTACTTGCCCCTGCCTGGAACTCTGGGCCCATCAACCTTGGTGTGAATGGCTGTTTCATATCACTCCAGCTTCAACTCAGCTTTTCTCTTCTCAAAGGCCTCCCTGTAACCTTCCCACCTGAGACCCTTTATCATGCGACCCTTCCTCATTTCTTCAAAGCACTTAACCACTCTATGAAATCACATTCCTATTCACCTGATTTTTTTTCCCCTCCACCTCCTTTCTGGAAAGTATCACCCTAAAAGTACAATCTCAGATGCCATCATTCACCATCGTGATCCCCTTGCCTCAGAACAAAGTCCGTGAGATTAGAGGGAAACGAAAAACATGTGTTGAGAAAGCAACCAAAGAGTATAATAGAGAGCCCTTAAGATTCTCACTGCCGTGAGCTGCTGTCTTCAAAGGTCTACCTGGTTCATTCCCAGTGACACAAATAAATCCTGTGATTTACTCAAACCATTTTCTGCTATTAAAAAAAAAAAAAAGCATAGAACAAATTTTCAAGTGAGTCCCTCATCTGAAGGTGAAGTGGCCTATGGCAGATACAGTCAAGAGCAAGAAAGAGCTTCTCGAGGAATCTCAGCGCCCAGCCCCCGGGCCCACCTTCCCAATCCTCATGGCAGCCGAGTCTGTGAGCAGGTCTAATGAGTACAGGAAGACAGGACCCTTCTTGCAGGGCCTGAGGACATGCATAAAATCACAAACTGGTGAAAGGCCTGGCTGGGGAGGGGATGCCGATGTGCTCCCAGTGAGATCTGCAGGAGAACGATAAAATGCATTCCCCTGAATACATACGAAAGCCCCTCTGCGTGTGTGAGTTGTCATGGGAAGGATCGCATCCAGGAGTCAAAACCCACTGGGAAGGCAGATGGACACACAGCACAGAGGAGGGAGGGAAGGAGGGAGGGAGGGAGGCTACGTGTCATGAACCAGAGAGATGCGAGAGGCTCCTCCTGAGCCCTCAGTCAAGCCAACATACCAGAGCTAAATGACACAGTCCAGGACATGGCCCTTTTCCCTGGGGAGAGGGGAGGCAGGACCACCACAGAGTGTGCCCAGAATAGAAGGAGGCGGAGGCTCCCCGGCCGCAGACGCTGGCAGGCCACAGGATCGCTGAAGGCCACACCACCAGCTATATAAAGGTTGTGTCGTGGCCATAACCGAGCCCAGGGTGGAAAGGGCTCTTAATTACAGCCGCGGCGCTGGGGCTGGGCCTCCGCCCCACACTGTGCAGGAAGCCAGGCTGAGATCCAGGCCCCTGGGGACCTCGGCAGGCCACGGAGGGGCAGGAGCTGACACCCTGACACGGGGGTGCTTCCCTGGGTGAGCCACAGGCCAGAGCAGACCTTAGTGGGGGTCACCGGGCAAGGCCACGGAGGTCATGACGCCAGAAACACGTCTCTGACAACACCGCTGTGCGTGCTTGCTGCTGACAGTGCACTCCTAAGTTCGCAGGTCATCTCTGTCATTTATAAAGTCAGGAGAACAATTTCTTCAGTTACCATGACCTTCATCTGTCTACTGAACAAACAGCCAATGGTCACCATGCAGGAACCAGGGCTGTACCAGGCCCTGGAGGGTTCAATAATTGGACACCTGAAAGGGTTACTATGGAAGGACAGCTAGGGAAAGCTCAGGCTTGTGGGCACTGGGTGCTGAGCTGGGTGAAGAGTCCAAGGCCTGATTCCTTGTGATCCTGGGTAAGCCACTCAGCCCCTCAGTGCCATCAGCGACAAAAGAAAAACTTACTGAGGGGGTTGGGGTGAGACTTCAAAGCCATGGTGGGTTTAAAGTTGGTTCCTGAATATCCAAAGTTAGTGGGAAGAGGTCAGGCCCTATGGTCAAACAGAGCGAGGTCAAACTCCCAGGTCTGCTCCCAGCCAGGGGTCCACTTCAGGAGAGACCCAAACCAGCAGCCTCCCGGAGGGGCCAGGAGTGGCCATGAGGTAAAAGCCAACGTAAGTATGTAAGCATTGTGAATATGAACTCTGAGAAAGGACGGGTGCGGAAAGGAAGCCATAAATGCATTAGAAAAAAAAAAAAATCAGCTGGCGGCACTAAGTTATCCTATTTGCTGCTATGATTTAGGAGGCAGGTTATGGGAATTCTGCTCCAAGCAGTGAGGGATGATGGCATTCTGAGGCCTGAGAAGCAGAAGGACAGTTCAGGTCCACTGCTGATCAAGGAGCAATTTGGACAAAGAGAAGCTTCCGCAGAGCCACCCTGAAAAAGCACTGTCCAATCCCAGGCCTGGTCCTGTGCCCAAGTCACTCTCTCCTCTGCTCACATGGTCACTCCCAGCCGGGCTTCCAGACCAGAGCAGGGCAGCCACGGCCCCCACACCCCAGCCTGTGCTGCCTGAGGGCGGGGGTTGCAGCACCGGACACTGGCCCCTCGCCTCCTGCGCGCTGAGCTGGACTCAGCTTCCCCTCTGTCCCCGCGAACTGCCCTTCCTCCTCCTGTAGCCGGGCTAGCTGGAAAGCATGGGCTCTGGAGGCAATTAGACCTCAGGTCCCACCTGCAGCATCAGCATCATAGAAGACGGAGGAAGCTCGTATGTAGGCTTCTTACATAAAGTTAAACTTTCTAGCAGCCACAATTTTAAAAAAGTAAAAAGATCTAGGTAAAATTACTTTTAGGAATATGTTGTATTGAACCCTAACTTTCCAGAATACTATCATTTAAATATACAATTAATATAAAAATACACATGAGATGCTTTACTCTCTGTTTTCATACCTTGTCTACAAAATCCAGTGGGTATGTCACTGAGGCACTTCTCAGTCTGGACCAGCCCCAGACTGGTCACTGGCCACACGCGATGGCCAGCGTGGAACTAGGCACCAGGTTCCCCACGTGCAAAATGTGAGCGCTGACGCCACCCCTTCCCCCACCCCAACTGGGCTGGGTGAGAACGCACTGTGAGTGTAACGCAAATATCCTCCCCAGCCTTCAAAACGTTTGGTGCTCAGAGAACAGTGGGCTCTCTGAGTGCTGTTCACCTCCTCCACTCCAGGAAGTCAGGCTGGGGTCCTTCTCCCCCAGACCTAACCTGCTGTAGGGAGCAGGTATGATTCACCTCCCCCCCACTCCCCATGCCCCAGCCTGCCTTTTCCAGACATTCATCAGCCTTCAACATTTAATTGTTCCTCTCCACTCACCAACATACATACAAGGGAAACAGTTATTGTTGGCTATGATTTCAGATTTGCTGAATATGCTTAGTCTTTGCATTTGGGAGGCAGTAGATCATTGTGTGAGTTGCTTCCAACGTGCACAGCACAGAATCCACTGCAGGCTGCTGCCCCTGATTTCCTTTTCAACAACATTCAAGCAGCTCCTCCTCCATTCTAAGCTCCGCTCCAGGCACTGGTACCCTTGGAACAGTCTTTCCCTGGTGAGGATTGTATTCCGTGGGTGAAGGCAGCTCTGATGCAGACAAACTAACAGAAATTTCAAACGGCAGGAGGCAACCAGCATGCACAGTCTGTGGTATAATAATCTGTCACTTCCCTGCTGCCTCCAGGAGAAAAAGCTTCCCAAGGACAAGTAGGACATCAGCTCCATCACTGCATCCTGGACACCTGGTATGTGCCTGGCAGAGGACTCACTCAGCGTGACTGTTCAATGAATGAATGAATGAATGATGGACTGAAGTGAACCAAAGCTGACTACAATGCATGGTTGGGTTGACGCTGAATGAATGAACAGATTAGTGTGAATCCACCATGGCTGTTGAATGAATGAATGAATGAGTGGATCGGATGGACTGAATGATCACGACACTGGAAACCCATGTTGCTACTCTACAATCTCCCGGGTCACCAGTGAGAAGTCCCTGTGCGAACAGCAAGGATTCAGACCATGACTCACCTGCAGGCGCCCTCCCTGTGCCAAGGGGCTTCGAGCTGTTTGGATGCTGCGGGGCTCCTTGACTCAATCCACCACGTGCTTTCCACTACATTACTGTTCACTCTTGTGTTCTGTTTTGCTTTGTTTCTAATTGAAGCAATTGTGAAGAGCTTTTGCTTCCTGAGTCTCCAGAATAGAGCGGACCCCCTCAGCCACCAGCTGTATTTACAAACCGGATTCCCTTCAGATGACTAAGAATAACTCGGATCTTCCCTCCATTCAGCATGTGGAGAAGCCTGCGAGGGAGAGTCCTGACTTCCTCCTGACATTTCCACAGCAGACATGCTGATGAGAGGGACCTGCATCCTTTCCCCTTGGGTCTAGTCCCTGGTGTTCCTGCTGGGGTCAGACCCCTTTCCTCCAGGGAGGAGAGGTAAGAACTGACTCTACTCCCCAGTGTCAAGCAGGGTCCTACGGTTCAGGCCCAGAGAGTCAGCCTGCTTTCACTCCAAGGTTACAGTGATCGGCTGGGGACAGTCACGGGGCCTACAGGCATCCAGCTAGACAAGTCCAGGCCTGTGGGGTCACCCTCTCCTCTCCTGGGTCCAACCCACACCTGCTCTTTCTCTGTTCTGCTCGGGCCCATGTCACCCGACCCCTTTGCTGGCTTCTGTGGGGTGAGGTCAGCCAGCCGGGCCAGCAGGGAGTGAGGGAGGGACTCCTTTCCTGCTCCCTCTGTGTCACGGCCTAGCAGGCAGCCATGATCCTTCCCGAGATGAGGAGACCAGAGCTCGTGATGGGCAAGCCCTCCCCACCCAGGGGCCCCGGCTCCCTGCTGTCCCCGTTCCCCCCACTGGTTCCCGGTGCCTCCCTATGCCTCCCCGATCTCAGTCTCCTCCAAACAGAACCTCATCAGCATCTCTTCCATCCTCGCTGGTCATGCTGGACCCTGACACACAAATCTGCCAAGACAGAATTAACACCAAGAGTGAGCAGAGTAACAGGAGAATAAGAGGGCCTGGTCTCTGCTCGGGGCTGCCTGACCACTGGCCTTTGCATCCTGGGTGATGTCCATGTGCCTTACTCCTTAAGCAAGTTAGAGCAGGGTTTGCTATTACCTGTGATCATTGTCCCTGACTCAGAACCCATGGTCAGTGGTGGCGAAATCTGTGTTCTAGGGGCACACGGGGATGAGGGCAGAGGCTGACGGCCTACTGTGCCCACACTGCCATGTTATTAACTGGGCAACACGATCCAGTGACCTGACCTCTCCAGGGTTGTCTGAACCATTCCCAAAACCATCCCCTGGGAGGGGGAACCTCTTCAAAATCTATATTCTGCTCTGCCAAAATGGAGAACCACTTTGAACCCAGGCTGCCAGGATGAAGAAATGCCAGAGAGGGGGCCAGCTGGGTGCTCACAGACCCTGAGCCTCCAGGCTGGATGACCGCCCCTCAGCTGGACCTGGGTCCCGGCGCCCGCCTCCTGTCAGCCGGGACTTCTGGCCATGCACACCTGGATCAAGGCTTCACCTGGCCATGCCTGAGCAGTTCAGCCTCCCTTCCTCCTCTTCCCCACATGGTGCCATCACCTCTCTGGACTGCTGCTGAGGGCCCCGCAGGCCTTGCAGCTGTGTCCCCCTGGATCTCAGCATTCTGCAGGAAGGGGAGCATCTGTATCTTAGGCGGCTGTAATGAGGGTCAAATGAAGTCACTGTGGAAGTCCATGACCAGTGAACTGCACCCTGTGGAGCCGGTGAGCATCCCTTAACCCTCTGGGCATCCCTTTCTTCATCTGTAAAAAGGGCCTGGGCATCCACCCCCAACACCATTCTCTGAAGTTGCCCAGCTGTCTTATGAGGGGGCTCGCTATCCGGCCAGCATTCCTTTCTCCGCAAAGATCTGACTATGTCACGTCCTGCCCAGAACTCTCAATGCCTGCCCATGCACTTGAGGCCCCCCTTTATCCAGGCCTTGACGATCACACAAAGCCACCAGCCCCCACTCTGCACGTTTCCTCCAGTCGTTATAGTTCATTGACTAAATGTTGCCATCTCATCCTGAAGCCTGTGCTCTTTCTTCTAAACTAAGTGCCACCTCCTCCAGGAAGCCTTCCCTCATTCTCAAGGTCACTATCCACCAAAACCACAGCAGGACCTCACCCACCACATTCCTTTTTTTGGTGTCTTTCCCAATATCTAGATGAGGAACAGATTTCATTTTCTTGGGCTCCAAAAGCACTGCAGATGGTGACTGCAGACATGAAATTAAAAGACGCTTACTCTTTGGAAGAAAAGCTAAGACAAACCTAGACAGCATATTAAAAAGCAAACACATTACTCTGCTAACAAAGGTCTGTCTAGTCAAAGCTATGGTTTTCCCAGTAGTCATGTGTGGATATGAGAGTTGGACCATAAAGAAGGCTAAGCACAAAAGAATTGATGCTTTCGAACTGTGGTGCTAGAGGAGACTCTTGAGAATGCCTTGGACAGCAAGGAGATCCAACCAGTCAATCCTAAAGGAAATCAATCCTAAACATCCCCTGGAAGGACTTTTGCTGAAGCTCCAATACTTTGGCCACCTGATGTGAAGAGTCAACTCATTAGAAAAGACGCTGATGCTGAGAAAGATTGAAGGCAGCAGGAGAAAGGTATGACAGGATGAGATGGTTGGATGGCATCACTGACTCAATGGACGTGAGTTTGAGCAAACTCCAGGAGATGATGCGGGACAGGGGATCCTGGCGTGCTGCAGTCCATGGGATCACAAAGAGTCAGACATGACTTAGAGACTGAACAACAACAGATGAGGAAAGCCCTGAGGGCAGGGGCTGTGTCTGGTCTTTTTCTATCAGCCCAGAAATCAGCACAAGGCCACACAAAAAACAGATTTCCGGTAAGTATCTGTGAATAAGTAAGCAGAGATTGAGAGAGTCAACACAGAGAAAAAGCAACAGACTGCTAAAGAAACGGAGAGAAGCATCAAGTCTCAGACACAGCAGAGCCGCAGGGCCGGCCCATCCCCAGGACCAGGTCCCTGCAGCTCCAGCCAGCTGTTCCCACTGCCAGTCCCTCCTCCACTGCCCCAGCCTCCTGCCCCTGTCTAGGTGGGACCTTTGGGGCTCTGGGACCTGGGGCTCAGTCCCCCAGAGAAGTCAGTAAGACAGAGGCTGACGCTGCTCCCTGCCCCCACCTGGGCCCTGCAGGGGGAAGTTACCAGCAAGGAAGGAATGTCACCCAGTGACGCAGGTACAAGCTGAAGCAGGGGAAAGGCTGGCATGGGAGAAACCCACTCCAGCCCCTCCTGTCCTGGAGAGGGGACTGGCCTCAGGGTGACCCCACTAGAATCTTGAGGTCAGCCGCCCAGGTCAGAGCCCTAGGGGCCACTGGCTCTCTGCCCAGTTGTCCCCCCGACTCCACCCACATACTCTTCCCTCTCTCATCCCCCAGCCCCAGCCACAGTCAAGATTCCAGACAAATAACTCGGAGGCCTCGCGTGATCTCAGAGAGCAACAGGTCAAGAGCCCCTGGCCTCTGGGACCAGCAGCAGGCATCATCTTGAAGTGGCTGCCTCGGGCTTGCCGGGGACAGCTCCTGAGGGCGGTCTGTGCCCCGTTCTTCCACGATCTTGCACTGTGACACCTCAGGAGAGGGGCGGAACCCGACATCTCACCTCTGGGAGCAGGTGCTTGGGCGAGGCCTCTGCAAGCACCTGCTCAGACTCAAGGGCCCTGAGAAGGCAGTGCATGGTCCCCATGGCAGACATGAAGCTGGGACCAGAGACAGGTAACCAAACTCTGAGTACGCACGAAGCTCCAACCAGAAACATGCAACCAGCTCTGAGGCTGGGCGGGATTTAGGAACCAGCCCTCTAGAATTTTCTTTCCCTGAACTCGGGGCCGAGGTGCGGGGCCCAGGGGACCCTGGGGGTGGGTGTGCACCCTGGGGGGGTGTGCGCATGGGTTTCCTGCCTCCGGGTGTCCTCAGGCCTGGAAGCCCGGCCCCCGCCCGCCCGGGGCACGGCCCCCACTCACTCTCGCACAGGCGGCGCCGCAGCTTGCCCCGGATCTTGTCGATGGCGTCGAAGTCGGACACGTGGAAGACGTGGGCCGCCGCGGGCTCGGAGGCGATCTCCTCCAGCTCCTCGCGCAGGGCCTCGCCCACGCCCACGGCGAAGAGGCGGATGCCCGCGCGGCGCGCGGCCGCGGCGGCCGGCAGCACCAGGTCCTGGCTGCGGCCGTCGGTCAGCAGGACGGCCACCTGCTTGAAGGCGCGGCTCCCCGGGCGGCCGCCGGCGCGCGGCGCGAAGCTGTGGCGCGTGACGAAGCGCAGCGCGTCGCCCGTGTGCGTGTGGCCGCCGCGGTAGGCCAGCCGCCGCGCCGCCGCGCGCACCGCCGCCCGCGAGCCGAAGCGGCCCAGCTCGAAGGCCGTGGCCGGGCGGTCGCTGTAGCGCACCACGCCCACCCGCGTGCGCTCCGGGCCCACGTCGAACGTGTCCGCCAGGTTGGCCACCCACTGCCGCACCTTCTCGAAGTTCTCCTTGCCCACGCTCGAGGAGGAGTCCAGCAGGAACACCAGGTCGTAGTGGACGGTTTTGCAGCCTGCAGGGCGGACGGGAAAGGCAGGGTCCTTGCGGGGAGGCCGGGCGCGTGGTCACCCGGTCCGACCTGCCTGCAGGGTCCGCGGGGCTGGGCGGCCGCCGTAGAGCCCCGACCTCGGTCCCTAAAGATCATGCGGTGGGGGGTCTCCCCAAGACTGCTGTGAAGGTCACCTGGCTGCGTATATAGTTAATATGTGCATTCAAATATATAGAGTGAATAACACATGTAATGATATAAAATACATATGTTGTTTATATGTATTTATGGACGTGAATGACATAATTATATATGTTATATATTATGTACCATACATAAGTGTATATGATCAGATATAGGTTACAGATATATTCATACAAGTGGATAACAGGCTGTAACACTGCTGACTACTGTCATCAGTTTCTTTAACTCCTACTGTGCTGTTTCAAAAGTGACTTCATGGTCTTTTAAGCCTGCAAAAGGCAATCAAAAAATCTTCAAACTCTCATATTTCCATCTGGGCAGAGATAACCACTGCAAACCCACAGTGTATTTATTTATGCTGTTGGCAGAAGTGGGCCTGTGCCCATGGCGCTGATGTATAAGCTGGTTCCCAGCATCCAGTGATATGCCAGGAGCCCGTCTCCAGTGTGATAATGCTGGTTTCCATGGCTGCAGAGGTTCCGCAGCAGCGAGGAACATAATTTATCTAGCCAGTGCTTTCCTGTCAGTTAAACAGTTCACAGTGTCTCACCATTAGAAATCATATAAAATGGATTGCATTCATATATTTTAGAAAGTCTACAGTGCTTTATAAAAATATGCTCATATTTTTACAAATATAAACTTTATATAAGCTATATGACACTTTTGATTAAATAAAATGCGGCACTATAATTTATTTCTGATCCATAGGGCAGCCCTGTGTGGAGAGCTTGCTGGTCCCCATTTTACAGTTAGATAATAGGAGGAAAAGTGTTTTCTAAACTTCAAAGTGCTGCACAATAGACAGGGGAATCATCATTGCCTCGATTTTTCCGGAATCTGAGTCTTGGCCGTGACAGCAGGAGCAGCGGATCAGGCTCCTGGAAACCCCTGGCACACACAGTTGATCAGTGAAAATAAAGTTTAAAAAGAAGAGAGATCTCACTTTGTTAAAACATCCAGTTGGTAAAAGTATAAAATATTGACTCTGGTGGCCAGTGCGGATGTAAGGAGAATGCTTTTGTGGGCTCAAGAAGTGACTCTGGGGTTTGTTACCCCCATCGTCAGAGTCCCAAAAGCCTTGTATCTTTGAATCCTCCAATTCCAGATTCAGTGATTTACTTGAAGAAAACCAGCAGATACATAGAAAGGGCAAAAGTAAAGCTGTGAGGAAGTAATGGCAGCATTGCCCAGCAAATTCCCGGAGCCTGCCTTCATGGGCACGCATGAGCACCACAATGTTCTTCCTGCATCATTCAGTGGAGTGCCAGGTAGCCACCACAGTGATGGCCATATTTACCAATGTGGATACACCTTCCAATCTATCATTGCCGTATTTACCAATGTGGATACATTTTCCACTCTATCATCTATCAGTAGCTATGCAAAGCATATGTGTGTGTGTGTGTGTGTGTGTGTATGCAACTGTGTACTGAGGAGAGATGCTACAAAAAGAATCATTGCTTCTTTCTGGCAAGCAGAGCCATGAGTGAATTGTATTACTTTGTGGTTCTGATCTTGTGTTTACAGGCAATGCATTAAGTTAAAAAAACAAAAATAATAAAGCTAGGTATATTTATACACACACACACACACACATGCATACATCCTCATCCCACCCTGCTCCAGTGCTCCCCTTGAATTTTCCACGTCTACCTTCCCCTCTAGTTTCTTAAAATCCAAGTCCAATCGGCTGAGAAGCCAAGGTAAACCCCTGCCTTCGCAGAACGGATCCCCTAACAGGATTAGAGCTTTTGAAGTGTGTTTGCCCGATGTGTGGACTCAGAGAAAACTCCTGGGGAATTTTTCCCCTGGACACAAAAGGTCATCCTTCTGCCTTTGGGACAGTGATGTCCCAGCCTGAGGGTGATTGCTGCCCTCGGCTCTAACCCTTGAGGTGATGTGGTTGTAGGCGGCAGAAGGTTCATTTGTGCGGGAGGTCTCACCAATGGGCCACTTTCTCCTGGAGGCCAGGGCACATGTGAGGTTGTGGGCAGGTGAAAATGAAGGACAATTATGTGTGAGGGGCCCTGGCTTCTGGCCTCAGGCCTGCCTCCCGCAGGGGCCTGTGACCCCTGCAAACTGCTTTCCACTCCGTGAAATGGGGGTGGAGACAGAGGGTCCTTGGGCCTTCCCGCTTCTGAACTTGATAATCCTGGTGCCAACGGGGCACTTACGGCTGCCACAGGGGCCACAAAAATCTCGGAAGGCCCATGGTCCTCACATGGAAAACGGGATGTCCATACTCATCACTGTCTTCCTAGCTACCCCAGCTTTGTGAGTCGCAGGCAGAATAGACCTTTATAAAGCAATGGAGAAACGCGAGCCTTCGGGGTTTGCTGTTGTTGGTTATTCCTCTTCTTTGGAGGGCCCAGATAAACAGCTTGACTCTAGCTCAGCCCTTCCCATTCCTTTGACCTCACAGAGGCAGAGGTGGGATATGGGGAGGGGGCCTCTTTTTTTCCCCCACATTTTAAAAAATCAAAGTATAATTGATTTATACTATTGTGTTAGTTTCAGGGGTTACAGCAAAGTGATCTGCTTATGCATATTTATCTATCGATCTTTTAAAAAATTCTTTTCCATTGTAAGTCACTACAAGATATTGAATATAGTCCCCTGGACTACACAGTAAATCCTTGGAGTTTACATAGTTTTCATCCAATACTGTGCACCTGTTGCCTCAGTTCCTTATCTGTAAAGTGGGACAGCGTTTCACACCCAGCCATCCAGCGACAGTTCCCTCCCTGAGACCGGGTCCAGCTGTGTACCACGGACCTGGCTTGCTGGCTCGGGGCTGGGTGCCGTGATAGACCAACCCACTCCAGTCCCGGACTCCTTCCCCAGATCCCCCACGGACCGTGACTCCTCCCTGGAGGCCTTCGGATGGGCAAACTGTTCCGTCACTTCTCACCCCTACCCTCCAGGCTGTCTCTGCTCCCATAACTTCCCCGCTGCCTGGCCGCTCACTGTCCTGGCCACCCCTTCAGGCTGGACTCCAGGGTGCCCCTTGGGCTGTGGCCCAAGGTCCTCATGAGGCAGCAGCGCGCTAAGCCCACTGCTGTCCCCATACCATGTATGCAGTCAACAGAGACACACGCTCAACATGTTCTGTGATCGACCACAGACGTGTGTTCACTCTCACACATGTGCACACGCCCCAGCAGCGTGGCTGATTATGACTCACACTGGCTGGGGGACAGTGGACACCAACCTGGGATGACCCACACTCTCATGCATACCGGTACTATCTCACGCCCAGCTCACACCCACACACACGTGGGCACACACCCACTGCTCTGTATTCAGCCTACGGCCCCACCTGCCCTCTGGGCCCGACAGCCGCAGTCCCTGCTCCAAAGCAGCAGCATCCACAGGAGGCAGGCCACGACGCTCCCTCGCAGGCAGCCCATGGCTCTCTCTTGCTTGGGAACAAGCGCTTCTTGGCCAGAAAGAGATGCCGTGAGGGTCTACTGGGACATTTCCTGTGTAGAGAAAGAACACCTTTAAAGGAGGGCCCTTGAGCTGAGAAGCTGCAGAAGTAACCTCTGGACCCCCTCATGGGAGGAATTCCCCAGACTCAGCCTCCCAACCCTCTTTACTGCTGAGACTCAACTTTTCACACAGCCAAAGGTGTGACTTTCTAAGAGCAAAGCTCAGCATTACCTGCTGATCCCCAATTCATTCATCTCTCCTGTCCCCATCCATCCATAAGCAGATACAAATTAATTAAGAACCTGCAGGCCTCATGTTATCTGCTCCCTAAGGCTATGACCTGTGACTCTAGCATCATTATTCTGATCGTATTTTCTACTTTTAGACATTAATAGGCTGCTTTATTTGTTTAGCATATCACAAGAGGGCATCTCTTTGCCCATACTCAGTTAGTTTCTTACAATAGATTTATAGGAAATTATCTGGGGGCATCCTATGGATTTTGAAAGGACCCTGGTATGAACTGTGAAACTGCTTTGCAAAAAGGCTGCACTATTTTCGCTGCTTCCAGCAATGTAGGAGTATGTGTGTGTGTGTGGGGTGCCCCCCTCACTGTGTACCTGGCCGCATAGAGCGGCACCATTCCTTTGATCTTTGCTAGCTCAACATTCCTTCTTGCTTTCAATGCATTTCTTTGATCCATTGAGGTTTATTAGCTAAATCATTTCCCATTTTGTATATTTTATTTTCATGTGGATGGCCATTTCAAAAACTGTTTGTCATTGCTAATGCCAAGATCCAGGAAAAGGCAACTGCTTCTAGAGGTTACCATTCGTTCATTCATTCACAAATATTTGCCAGTGGCCCTCATGTGCCAGGCTCCGAGTGAGGGCAGGCAGATGGATGTCACCAAACCCACACTCACTGACACCCAGCAGACAGGTAAGGTTGGCCAGCACAAGGCAGGCTCAAAGAACACTGACAGAGGGAAGGGAGTGGTTAGGGGGCTCAGGAACAAGAGGGGGACTATCCTGTGACCATTTCAGGAGAAGGTGAGATGATGGTTCCCACATGTAAGAAACCCTAAAAACTCACAAAAAGCTATTAGAACCAATAAACAAATTCAGCAAAGTTGCAGAATAAAAAAAATCAACATTCAAAAATCTGCTGCATTTCTGTCCAGTAGCAATGAATAATCTGTAGTGAAATTAAGAGAAAGAATTTGATTTACAGCAGCATCAAAAAACAGCATAAAATACTTAGGAACAAACTGAACCAAGGTGGTACAAGACTTGTACACTGAAAACCACAAGTCACTGCTGAACGGAATTAAAGAAAGGCCTAAGCACACAGTAAGACATCTTCTGTTACTGCTTTATGGTTATAGGGTTCTCTCTGGGGTGATGAAAATGTTCCAGAAATAGTGCTGATGTTTATACAATACCTAAATGAAACTGATGCTACTGAGTCACACTCTTAAAATGGTAAATGTTATGTTATATACTTTGTATTACAATAAACCTAATACACGATGTCCATATCCTTATGTCTGTGAATATGTCATGCTACAAAGCAAGGAAGAATGACAGTTACAGGTGGAATTAAGGTTGCAAATCATGACTTTCTTGGTGAGCCAGTGGTTAAGAATTTGTCTTCCAACGCGGGGGACATGGATTCAATCCCTGGTTGGGGAATGAAGATCCCACATGCCACAGAGGAGCTAAACTCACATGCCACAACTGTTGAGCCCACACGCCTAGCTAGAGAGCCTGCGTACTGCAACTGGAAAGCCTACACACCACCGCGGAGACCCAGCACAGCCAAGAAATACATAAGGAGATGAAAGAAAAAAATAATAAGATAATACTTAAAAAAAATGCATAGCTAATTGCCTGAGCTTAAAATATGGAGATTAACTTGGAGTATCCGGGTGGGCTCCAGGTAATCACAGGATCCTTACAAAAGGAAGAATCTGGGTCAGAACACAGAGAGATGGCAACCTGAGAAAGACTTGCTCAGCCATTGTTGGCTCTGAAGGCAGAGGAAGGGGCCAAGAGCCAAGGAATACAGGTGACCTCTGGGAAGCTGGAAGAGGTAAGAAATGAATTCTCCCCTCTGGACTTCGAAGGGGACAGCCCTGCCAACCCCTTGATTTTAGCCCAGTGAGATCCATTTTGGAATTCTGATCTTGAGCACTTTAAGATAATAAATCTGCATTGCTTAAACTGTTCTATGGTTTGTCAGCATCCACAGGACACTGAGTGCAGATGACGGTTTAGGGGGCTGGAGGACCCAGTGCATCCTGGGGGTGCTGAGTGGTCCCTCCTGGCAACCTCCCACCCTCCCTTTCTCTTTACCTACCATCTATAAATGTCTTTCCAGGCCCTTTCCTCTGGACTAAATCATGTCCCCCCGAATTCACGTGTTGAAACCTCAATCCCAGGTGTGATGGTGTTTGGAAGTGGGGTTGTTGGAAGGTATGTGTGTGTGGTAGCTGCTCAGTCGTGTCTGACTCTTTGTGATCCATGGACTGTAGCCCACCAGGCTCCTCTGTCCATGGAATTCTCCAGGCAAGAATCCTGGAGTGGGTTGCCATGCCCTCCTCTAGGGTATCTTCCCAGCCCAGGGATCAAACCCAGGTCTCCTGCACTACAGACAGATTCTTTACAGTCTGAGCTACCTGGGAAGCCCCTTTTGGAAGATACTTAGGTTTAGATGAGGGCACGAGGTTGTGTTCCCCACGATAAATTAGTGTCCTTATAAGAAGAAGAGATCTCAGGAGTAGCTCTCTAGTGAGGGTGGACTGGTTGACCTGACTATGAAACAGGCAGCAGATTCTGTAACAGCCCAGGAGCATCCCCACACCTGGGCTGCATCCTAGGCCTCAGGTCAGCACGCTCAGCCCTATCACAGCTCCATCAGCCACCAGCACCAAGAAGAGAAAAGCAGCTTCCCTCAGTTCCAGTGTAGGTGGGGGCAGACCTCGCTGGGAGGTCAGGAGGGCAGAGCCTCCACCCAGAGTGCCTGGTGGTGCGAATCCCCATCAGTCACCAGCTCTGCACTTTCAGAAAGCGACCTAACCTCTCTGTGCCTTAGCATCCTCACTAGAGGAGTGAGAAACTCACAGAACCCACCTCAACAGGTTGCTGCAAGGGGATTAAATAAGGAAACTGCAAGTAACCCAGGTGGTCCAGCGGTAAGAATCCACCTGCCAAGGCAGGGGACGCAGGTTCAATCCCTGCTCCAGGAAGATCCCACATGCTGCGAGGCAGCTAAGCCCACGCGCACAACTACTGAGCCAGCACCCTAGAGCCGGAGAGCCCCGACTGCTGAGCCCGGGCACCTAGAGCCTGTGCTCTGCAACAAGAGAAGCCACTGCAATGAGAAGCCAGCCCACTGCAACTAGAGAGTAGCCCCCACTCACTACAACTAGAGAAAGCTGGTGCACAGCGACAAAGACTCAGTGGAAGCAAAAATAAACAAATAAATCTTAACAAAACTGCGAGTAAAGCCTTAGCGCAACCTCAAGGCCATGTCAGTGACAGAAGCCAGGGCAGGGACTCGAGCCACACCTGCTCCTTCAGCCCATCACCATCCGAGGGTCCCTGTGTGTGCGTATATGCTACATCACCTCAGTCGTGTCCAACTCTTTACCACCCCATGGACTGTAGCCCTCCAGGCTCCTCTGTCCATGGGATCTTCCAGGAAAGAACACTGGAGTGGGTTGCCATGCCCTCCTCCAGCGGATCTTCCCAACTCAGGGACTGAACCTGTGTCTCTTATGTCTACTTGCTTTGGCAAGTGGATTCTTTACCACTAGTGCCACCTGGGAAGCCCAAGGGTCCCTGTAGAGCCTCCATGCTGTGTATATCACAGGGCCCATCTCTAGAACAGCCCCACGATGTGGACACCTGCATCTCCCATTCACAGGCCAGCAAGCCGAGGCTGACAGGCAAGGAGATGCCCCCAGCACATCCAGTTGGCGAAAGGTAGAGCTGCATGTGAAAGCAGATCCATGGGATTCAGAAATTACTCCTTACAGCAAGCTCCCCCAGGGCCAGGAGAGCCAGTCTGTGCTGACCTCTGTCCCAGTGAATATGCAAGGAGTTGAAAATTCACTGTCTTGCTGTTTAGTCCCCTAAAGAAAAGGCTGGGGAAACGTGTGTGCTGCAAGCCAGGCCCCTTTTAGCAAGGGGCCTCTGCTAGGCAGTACTGTGAGCAGTGCTGTGAGCCCCACCCTCCTGAAGATGAACCTGGAATCAAGGAGCACAGACAATTCCCTAGGCACCCGGGCCAGTAAAGTTGGAGCTGGACCTGCCGTCAGGCCTGAATGACCAAAGTTCACACTCTCCAACACTCACCTTTTTAATATATTATCACATGCTTACTAAATGCCAAGAGTCATTCCCAGGACTTGATACATAATAACTCATTTAATCTGGAAGGCAGGTATCATGAGACCCATTTTACAGATTAAGAAACTGAGGCACAAAGGGCTCAGGAACCTGCCCTTGACACACACCCTGTAGCCAGGATTCAGTCCCAGGCCATCACAGGCTCATCGGTGCAATCAAGCATAATAGGGCTTCTCAGGATGTTGGAAACTGGCTGGAGCAACACTTCTTTCTTAAGCACAGAAACAACATGGAAATAGCAAAGGATATAGCCAAAACCAAGTCATGAATCCTCCAGAGGACAGAGAAGGGTCTTGTTTCTTTGCTGGTGTGATGGATTCCATTAGGTGATTTCCAAACATTGAACCAGTCTTGCATGCCTGGGATACACTCTGTTTGGCTATGACCTGGAATTCCCTTTATTCACTGTCATATTTATTTGCTAATATTTTGTTGAGAGTTTTTGCATCGAGGCTCATGAGAGATATTGGTCTGCCATTTTCTTTTCTTGAATGCCTTTATTTCGGATTAGGATCATGTTGGCATCACAGAATGAGATAAGAAATGTTCCCTATACTTCTATCTTCTGGAAGATGTTGTAGGAAAGAAAATGAATGGAGTGTTCATAGCAGAATGCCCACTGAGGAGGCAGGCTAGGTAAGGCACCTTTATGCTCAGGAGCCACTAAATGGGCATCCCATCTCCATCATAAGAGGGGATCAGCCCTACTCCATAGGGGATGCTGTGAGGGTTCCATGAAGCAGTTTCTACAAAGCATGCCACAGAGATGCCAGCACAGACCACGGACACAGCCACTGCACCTGGTGAGATCTGTGTGCCCTGCTTCCCCACCAGCAAGCATGGGTATCACAATTCTCCTCCTCTCATCAGCTCCATCTTGGACTTGGCTGCCAAGCGGGCATGACGCAGGCCACACCCTGTCTCTGGGAGGCAGGGCTGTGCCATCAGTCTCCAAAAGTCCAGCAATTAATTTACTGAACTGAGTTCCTTCCGCGAGCCAGCCCATTACCATAGTTACCAACCTCCCCTATTCAGGGACTCGGAGGCGGAGGAGAAGAAACACTGAGCAGAAGGCGATTTAGAGGGGGAAAATGAGATCTGGCACACTGTGGGGCAGCCTGGGCGAAGCGCGAGCTCTGCCTGCTGCAGAGGGTCTGGCCGCTGCCCACGGAGGGTGGAGACTGCGTGGAGTGCGGCACCGCAGGTGTGTTGCTGGGGTGACGGACGAAGCTCTGGGCAGGAATCTGGTGGAGACATAAAAGCCTGGCGTGGCTGTGTCCAGGCCACTGAGCCGGGTCCGTCTGAGCCTCTGCCGTGCTGTCTGGTGAAGACTGGGCTAGCGGGTGCAGAGGGGCAGAGGGAGCTGGCTGGCTTCTGTGGCTATGGGAGGCCGAGAGCCCAGCTGCCTGGAGTGCTGGGGAGCCTGCCTCCTGGATGCAAATCCCTGCCCTGTAGGACCTGCAACAAGTCCTCCTCAGTCACCAAACACAGGCCAAGCACCTTCAGGGGTGTTGACTCTTCCTGCAGCAGCTGGCACAATGCCAGAGCTTCTATCTCAGAACCCCGTGTTCAGAGTCTGGTTCTGCCTATGATTCGCTGTGCAAACCAAGGAAGTCACTTAACCTCTCTGGACCTCAGTCCATTCATGTATAATAACACCTATGTCATAGGCCAGTATTAATTGCATAGGGGTCCCAGGGATTTGCCGTCTAATTATTCCCCAATTCAATCATGCCCTGAAGGCAGGTCAGGCACTTACTAAGTGCCAGGCACACAGAACAGGACACTCTGTTCAAGAAGCTTCAGACCTAATGGTGGACACAGATAAGCAAGTAGATGCTTCCATTTCCTTAAGGTCAGTGCTCTGATAGAAGGAAGCACTTGACTTAGACCTGAGAGTCAGGGAAGGCTTCCTGGAAGAGGTAACACCTGAGCGTAGCTCGGAAAGATGGGTGGAGAGCAGGCAGGGAGACCAGGGTTGTCTTCACCAGGAATAGCCCACCTCCCTTCCAGGATCACTTATGAATGATAAGTAAAGTATTTAGATGAAGAAGTAAAAGCAACAGTGAAAATTCAGGCTGGAGCAGAAGGCAAGAATTCAAGTTAATAAAGGCAGTCAAGGGACCTGGGCCGTAACCTAGAAAAAGGGGTCAGACTTTGCCCTTGGAAGCAGTGTATGTCCTCATGCAAGGAAGTGGCCTATACTGATGCAATTTCAAAAACACTATTGAGAAGGATGGATGGAGCAGAGGGACCAACAGGGAGGTTAGTGCAGCATCCAAAGAGAGATGCTGCGATGAACATTGGGGTGCACGTGGCTCTTCGGGACTGGTGCAGCGAGATTTCCAGGGGGGGAGGGAGGAGGGAGGGGGGACCCGGAGGGGAAGCATATGTAAACCCATGGTGATATCATGACAATGTATGGCAAAAACAATAATTAAAAAAAAAAAGAGATGCTGACAATCTTTCCTAAGACAGTAAGGAGGTCAAGTGGTCCTTGGGATTCCTTGGTGGCTCAGACGGTAAAGAATCTGCCTGCAATGCAGGAGACCAGGGTTCAATCCCTGGGTCGGGAATATCCCCTGGAGGAGGGCATGGCAACTCGCTCCAGTATTCTTGCCTGGAGAATCCCATGGACAGAGGAGCCTGGCAGCTACAGTCCATGGTGTTGCAAAGAGTCAGACATGACTGAGCAACTAAAGCTAACATTTTCAAGTGATCCAGCTACAGATTCCATGGTACCAGGCTTCCAGTTTGAACATCTGGGAGCCAGCCACTGAGTGGGGTGGAGGTGATAAGCAGGACATAGTGAGTGAGTCTGAGATGCCTAGAAGACACCGGATGGGGAAGTCAAAGACAGCTGAGTCTAGCTCAGAAGAGAAATTGGGGCAGGAGACCCTCCTGCAAAAGTGAAGAGGGAGTGGAGGACAGAGCCCTGAGGGAAAGCATTGTACAGCCAGGGCTTCTCAGGATGTTGGAAACTGGCTGGAGCAACACTTCAAGCGCCAGCCCCTCTCCCCCAGGTTAGTGTCAGCCTCACATTCAACTCCTGCACTTAGTCACAGAAGTGCTAGGGTACTTCTGTGCCTTTGGTTTGCTTCCCATGATCCAATGTTTTCCTGTGACTTTCATGGTGGAGAATTCTCTGTTGTGCGCTTCAAACTAAAGACAAACAAACAAAATCTTCAAGAGAATAAAAAGATAAGTCGTAGATCAGGAGAAAATATTTGCAAAAGATATACCTGATAAAGAACAGTTCTCAAAATATACCCAAAACCCTTAAAACTCAGCAATAAGAAGACAACCTGATTTTTAAAATAAGCTGAGGTTCTTAAGAGACCCCTCACCAAAGACGATATACAGAGGGGAAATTAGCACAGGATAAGATGTTCCATATCACCTGTCATCGGGGAAATGCAAATTCAAACAGCAGCGAGACACCCCTCCACACCTGTTAAAATGGTCCAAACTCAGAGCACTGACGATGCCAAATGTAGGGGAGAATGTGGAGTAACAGGAACCCTCAGTCACTGCTGTGGGCACGCAGAGTGGCACAGACCCTTTGAAGACACTTTGGTGCTTTCTCACAAAACTAAACATATTCTTACCATATGATCCAACAGTCACCCTCCTTGGTATTTGTCTAAAGGAATCAAAAACTCAGGTCCACAGAAAAACCTGCACATGGATGTTTATAGAACTTTATGTATAACTTCCAATATGTAGAAGCAACCAAGATGTCCTTCAGTAAGTGAGTCAATGAATAAACTGTGGTCCACCCAGACGATGGAAGATGATTCATCACTACAAAGAAATGAGCCAGCTGGCCATGGAAAGACCTGGCTGCTGCTGCTGCTGCTGCTAAGTCACTTCAGCCGTGTCCGACTCTGTGTGACCCCATAGACGGCAGCCCACCAGGCTCTCCCGTCCCTGGGATTCTCCAGGCAAGATCACTGGCATGGGTGAAAAGTGAAAGTGAAGTAGCTCAGTCGTATCTGACTCTTAGCGACCGCATGGACTGCAGCCTACCAGGCTCCTCCATCCATGGGGTTTTCCAGGCAAGAGTACTGGAGTGGGGTGCCATTGCCTTCTCCTGGAAAGACCTGGAGGAACCTTAAATGCATATTACAGAGTGAAAGAAGCCAATCTGAAAAGGCTACTTACAGTATGATTCCAACTCTATGCCATTATGAAAAAGGCCAAACTATGGAGACAATAAAAAGATCCGTGGTTTCCAGGAGTGTGGGGTTGGGGGAAGGACGGAGGGATGAACAGGCAGAGCACAGAGGATTTTTAGGGCAGTGAAAATACATGTCCAAACTCACAGTATGACAGCTGGTCCAACAGGTTATGTGATAACAGATGTGGTGAACATACTATGGCATGAATGATGTAAACAGTAGCCAGCGCCATGCTGTGGTTTCACTTGAATTGTTTTATCTCCCCACAACAAGCTGACCAAACGGTGATTAGAACTGAGGAATCTCAGGAAAGTTAACAAATGTGTCTCATTTTTTCCACCCTCAGGGAAGTTAACAAATGTGCCTCAAATCATACACCCAGGAACTTGTAGAACTAGAATTCAGTCCTAGACAGACATCACCCGTAACCACAGAGGACTGCTTCCTGTCCTCTATAGAATGGAAGCACTAGTTTGGGTGTCTCATAGAAGAGGAGGAAACAAAAGAACTCAGGGCTTTAGGAGTCTGGTCCTAATTACCAGCAAGAACATTCACCCAGCCCTCCTTCCATTCAGACAGTGAAAGACCTTCATGGAATCAGCTTAAACCCCAGGCTACCAAAATGCAGGATTAATTTCATTGCAGGGGATGGAAACAGAATGAGAAATGTGCTTTTCTAACCTCCTTCTTTGTGCTGTGGAATTCAAAAATCTTTCCTATCAGTTCTTTTTATCAAGAAAGCAGATGCCAGCCGCGTTTCTCTGCCAGTTGCTAAAAACTGTGAATGAAACTCAAGCCACGGCATCTCTGGAAACTCCACTGGAGCTTCCTGGAAGAGAGGCGTGTTTCTGCTAGAGATGCTAAGTTTGGAGATGTGGAGGGCCATTTGCCATGACCTGGGGGTGGGGGGATCCTGATGGAGAAGGAAGCCACCCATTGAGGGGAACGAGATGAGTTTTGTCACTTGAGCACCTTAACCCACTGTTGCCCAACATCCATAAGCACTCAGAGCTTTTGTGGTGGGGATAAATGTTTCTCCAGCCCCATTTAAAAAAAAAAAATCTGAGCCAGTCTGAGCTGGACTTCTTTCATTTGCAAACCACAGATAGGCCTTGGACTTTATAGGGCTCCATCTCTGAAGCTCACCCAGCCTCTGCCATGTGCCCTCCCCACCCTGGGTCCTTAATCTCCTTCCTTGCTCTTCATCTTTTCCCCTCTTCCTCTCCTTTCATCTTTGATTGACAATTCAGCTTAGACTGGCTTTCCCAGAATCCCTTTCCAAGGGCTGACTTCCAAAGTCCATCCAGATACCCCACCCCTGCATCCTTCCCGGGCCAATGGGGTGGCATAGAGAAGGATGCCTTCCCTTGAGAGAGCCCCACCATCTGCACCAGAAAACACTCATCGCTCTTGATGGTTCTGTGAGTCTATGCAAACATCCAAGGTTTGTCGTAATTCTTTCTTTGATTTTCAGCACTGACTTCTTGATTTTGTTATTTTCACTCTCTACTGCCCCACCCCAAATAGACTGTCTCAGTTCATTTCACAAGAGACCATCTCAGATTACAGGGTCCTGAGGACAGAGAGAGATATTCCTGTTTAACTTATTTTGAGTAGTGTCTGGTCTGATGAAGCAATACATATAAATAGTGCTGCAGCACCCACTCTGATTTGGGAGGTGCCGACCCAGTAAAGTCCCCATTTTAGGGGGGAGAAGGACAGTGAGGAGCCATAAGCAGTGTTCCCCTGTGAGAGCGGAGACTGACAGTCGATGGAGAGCCACAGGCCCTGGGGCCAGACAGACTGGAGTTTGGTTCCCGTGTCCAGAACTTGTCGGGTTGGCTGCATGATCTCAGCTACTATCTAACCTTCCACACCTCGTCTGTAACAAGGGGATCAGCCTGCCCCATCAGCTTATGGGAGGGATTAGGGTCCCTACCACAGTGCCGGGTTGCCAGTCAATTTAAAAAAAAAAAAAAGCTACGAGCACTCAATTAAAGGAAATTATTGCTACCAGAGAGCCCTTTTTAGCACTTGTTTCAAGTTGACAGTACCTTCTGTACCACCATATGAGACCTCTATCTTAGAGAGTGGTCTACCTCCATTGACCCACGCTTGAGGCAGAGGAACCAGAAATCAAATTGCCAACATCTGCTGGATCATCGAAAAAGCAAGAGAGTTCCAGAAAAACATCTATTTCTGCTTTATTGACTATTCCAAAGCCTTTGACTGTGTGGATCACAACAAACTGGAAAATTCTTCAAGAGATGGGAATACCAGACTACCTGACCTGCCTCTTCAGAAATCTGTATGCAGGTCAGGAAGCAACAGTTAGAACTGGACATGGAACAACAGACTGGTTCCAAATAGGAAAAGGAGTACTTCAAGGCTGTATATTGTCATCCTGCTTATTTAACTTATATGCAGAGTACATCATGAAAAATGCTGGGCTGGAGGAAGCACAAGCTGGAATCAAGATTGCCAGGAGAAATATCAATAACCTCAGATATGCAGATGACACCACCCTTACGGCAGAAAGCAAAGAAGAATTAAAGAGCCTCTTGATGAAACTTAAAAAGGAAAGTGAAAAAGTTGGCTTACAGCTCAACATTCAGAAAACTAAGATCATGGCATCTGGTCCCATCACTTCATGGCAAATAGATGGGGAAAGAGTGGCTGACTTTATTTTGGGGGCGGCTCCAAAATCACTGCAGATGGTGATTGCAGCCATGAAATTAAAAGACACTTACTCTTGGAAGAAAAGTTACCACCAACCAAGATGGCATATTAAAAAGCAGAGACGTTACTTTGCCAACAAAGGTCTGTCTAGTCAAGGCTATGGTTTTTCCAGTAGTCATGTATGGATGTGAGAGTTGGACCATAAAGAAAGCTGAGCACCAAAAAATTGCTGCTTTTGAACTGTGGTGTTAGAGAAGACTCTTGAGAGTCACTTGGACTGCAAGGAAATCCAACCGGTCCATCCTAAAGGAGTCCTGAATGTTCATTGGAAGGACTGAGGTTGAAGCTTGAAACTCCAATACTTTGGCCAACTGATGTGAAGAACTGACTCACTGGAAAAGACCCTGATGCTGGGAAAGATTGAAGGTGGGAGGAGAAGGGGAAAACAGAGGAGAAAATGGTTGGATGGTGTCACCAAATCAATGGAAATGAGTTTGAGTAAACTCTGGGAGTTGGTGATGGACAGGGAAGCCTGGCGTGTTGCAGTCCATGGGGTCACAAAGAGTCAGACGTGACTGAGTGACTGAACTGAACTGAAATGAATCCACTCTCAGCCCCTCTCATTCTTCCACCTAAGCCTGAGTGTCCCCAGTAACCAGGTGCTGGCAACCTCGCAAGGTGCTAAGAACATCTCAGAATCCTGCACTCTTGGAGCAGGAAGGTGTCTGAGAGATATTAACCATCTTTGGGTGAGGAAGCTAAAAGGAGGATCAAGCCTTTGCTTGGAGATGCTGTAGCTTAAGAGATGCTATAGCCTAGAATCCAAGCTCCTGGCTCAGCCCTAGGGGCACCCAGGACCCCAGAATGTCTGGAGACACTTTTCCTCCTGAGGGTGAGACTCTGACATCTGAACCAGATTGTAAGCCTGTGGGTTAAGCTCTGTGAGTCTATAAAGGGCCGTGGGCACAGATGTCACTGGAGCACACAGGTCTGTTCAGGTCCTTCCCAGCAGAAAGCCTTCTCCTGGCCTTTCTCAGTCAGGTCCCGATCTCCTTTTCCAGGTCCATGGTCCCCACCGACTCCTCATGGACCTTCTTCTCCAATCTCAGCAACTTCCCTCTCTTTCTTCAACACCCACCATTGCCCTAACCCTTTGCCACTGCCTCTGTCGTTACCTCTGAGGTGATAACAGTCTTCTCCTTGCCAGGCAGACTCCTACTCATCCTTCAAAACCCCTCTGTGAAAGCTTCTCTGATTTCCCATGGAGGGAGTGTCACTATCTTCTCCAGGCTCCTATAGACTCCCAGGATGGTATGGTTTTATCATTTCACAAACAATATTAAAACTGACCTACTTATCTTCTGAATCCTGTCAAGTGGGAAGCTGATATAGTCGTGTGTGGTCACTGCTCGGTAGCTCATTTGGGTCTGACTCTTTGTGACTCCCTGGACTGCAGCACGCCAGGCTTCCTGTCCTTCACTCTCTCCCAGAGTTTGCTCAAACTCATGTCCATTGAGTCCGCGACGCTACCCAACCATCTCATCCTCTGATACCCAGTTCTCCTCCTGCCTTCAGTCTTTCCCAGCATCAGCGTCTTTTCTAATGAGTCAGTTCTTGGTATCAGGTGGCCAAAGTCCTGCTAATGAATATTCAGAGTTGATTTCAGGTTGTATTATGATGGGCCCCAGCATAGCTGTCTCTCTGTCTCTCTCTCTCTTTCTCTCTCTGTCTCTTTCTCTCTGGGCCATCAATCCATGAGCCTAGAGTGACTAAGGTGAACTTAAGGCATTTCCCTTCTGGCCAGGCCTCTGGGGATGGGCAGAGGTGAACTCAGGCAGCTTTGGCTCATCCCATCCCTTCATCTAGTGTTTATGTTCTTTTATCTTATTTCCTATGATCTTTTTTTCCTTCTTCTTCCTGGGTCAGGAAAATCCCCTGGAAAAGGGATAGGCCACCCACTCCAGTATTCTTGGGCTTCCCTGGTGGCTCAGACAGTAAAGAATCTAACTTCTGCATCCTGAGAATAGAGCAAGCATGTGGCTTATGAGCACAGGAGTTACCATCTCTGTCTAGTCCCGAACGGTGTTTCTTTTTTCCAAGAGAGCTTCTCAGATCTCCAGGACCCACTGCTCTGCAGGTGTGAGTAGGTGGGGGAGGTCAGGGATGCCTGGGGAGGAACCAGGAACAGAGACCCCCCACGAGGTGAGTTTCCTTCTCAGGGAATCGATGCAGGTGTGCCTGACTTGGTGGGACCAGGGAGGTTCGTGGCCAGGTGACCTGGGGCTCTGGCTCATTGTGCAAAGGACCCGCTGCTTTGACATCACTGTGCAGGGACTCCAGGAAGCGCCTGGAATTTCTCATCACCTCTGTGCTTTGCTGTGTCCAGTGAAGCCAGGCTTTTCAAAGCCAGTCTGAGCATTTCTCAGTGGGAGAATTCGCAGGAGAGACAGAAGAACACCCTCTTGAAAGGTTCTGTCTGGGGACTGAACCCTGCCACCCCATCCTCTTTCCTTCCTTTTCACCTAAGAACCATCCACACATGGCCGATCAACTCGTTAATGCATCACAAGGCCCTGGTCCATTCATCCACCTGCGGGCTTGCTCTCTCACTCACTGTTTCATAGTCTGCTCGCTCTCTCGCCATCCTTCCACCCAGGGAGTCACACATTTCTTCAACCCCTCCCTCCCTCCCCATCTCATCATCACTGACCACTCACCCACACAGGCGCTCACTCACACCGCAGGCCCGGTACCCTCCCCACTCCCAACTAAGCCTACACCAGAGCTTCTGCAATGGAGATAAATCAGGCAGAGTTCCTGCCTCCAGGACTGTACATGGTAGGAAGACAGCCCCAAAGAGGAACAAAGCATTCAAAATCGTGTGGGGTCAGTTGCAGCGATGTGGATGAACAGAGTGAAGAAAGTCAGAAAGAGAAAAGCAAATACCATATATTAATGCGTGTGGGGGGAATCTAGAAACTGGCATGATGAACCTGTCTGCAGGGCAGGAGCAGAGACACAGACAAAGAGAACGGACGTGTGGACACTGCAGGGAGAGGGAAGGACGGTGTGGACCGAGCTGAGAGAGTAGCATTTGACATATATACAGTACCGTGTGTAAAACAGACAGCCACAGGGAAGCTTCTGCATGGCGCAGGGAGCTCAGCTCAGTGCTTGCTCTATGACGACCTGGAGGGGTGGGATGGGGGATCGGGGGAGGGAGGCTCAAGGGGAAGGGGCTGAGATGCCCTCACCATGTTTTCCGAGCCCATCCCCTTGGCGCTGGTAGAGATGCTCTGCAAGGTACTGGACCATACAGACAGCCAAGGGAAGGGCCAAATTCAGACCCGAGCCAGACTTACACCCACCAACACAGCCCGGTCCATGAGTCCAGGCCCCCGGGGCTCAGTGGGACCCCCAGCAATGCCTAAGGTCTAGAGCTGCCTGGTTATCACTCAGAGCTCACCCCCCATCCCCCACCACGCCACGCTGATGGGGAAGGACCAGCGTCTGCCATGCGTGTCTGTATGTGGGCCGCTGCGCCAGACACTGCAAATATCAGCACCGCTTCTCCAATCTTGATATTTCACTCCCTTGTGACTTAAACCAAGCTGTAATTTTACTAATCGGATACTATGTGCCAGGCACTTGATTATCACCATTTGGAAATTCCTTCCTTCATACAAAGGTCTATCGAGTTTCTTATCGCACCCAGCACGGTGCAGACTCCAATAGTTCAGAGATAAGAAACACAAAACCCATGAACTTCAGGAGCTCATTGGCAAGGGGCAGAAACAGACCAGCCCTCGGGGGGTTACAGAAGTTGAGAATGTGAAGCTGTCAGGAGCATGGGGGGCTGGGGAGTGCCGGGGGGGGGGGGACCAAGATGCAAGGAAAGCCCAGGCAGACTCGCCCACAGCAGCTCATGAGCAAGAGGAAAAGCTGAGCTGCATTAGGTATCTCCTCAGAGACCTGCAAACATGCCATCCAGGGTCTTCTCCAGCCCATCTGTTTTGCCGAAGGCAAACAGAGAGCATTGCCCGACAGCCCAGCGGCCTCAGAGGAATCATTAGACCAGGCAAAACAGACAATTCAACCTTTCAGTTATTCACAGAGCCCCTCCTATGAGCCAGACACAGTGGTAGGTAAACTTGTTGTAGTCATTGTTACTGGTCCCCAACTGTTCAAATGTTGGATTTTTGATTGATGTGTATGTTTGGACATAAGATTCTGAAAGGATATTTGTCAGAATGTTACTATTGAATAAGCTGGGGAGATGAAAACAGGGGGCATTGTCAATATTGTTACCCTTGTAAAAATACACTTTCAAGTGTAAAGCAGCTATACACTAATAAAAAAATAATACATTCATGTATTTAAATGATAAAAAATATGCTTCCATAATTTAAGACATTCTAATGAGAAATACTTTCTAAAGAGAACAAAGATTGTCCATATGATATAAATGCCTCGTTGGATGAATGCTATACATTTTAAGGCAGACTGGGGTTTTGGATCGGGCCCTGGATTCTGCACAGAGACACGGGTTTGAGTCCCAGCTCCGCTGCTTACTCACTGTGGGACTAAACATCTGTAAGCCCCCGAGGGGCAGGCCACTGCGCTGTCCATCTACACAGCGTGTACCAGCGCGACCAATCCCCAGGAGTGATGGGAGAATGTAGATTATGTAGCCTGGGGCCAACTGGGGTCCAATCTCAGGCTCACGGGCACACTAGTCTTGTTTTTACAGAGGTCAAAAAATGCCATGGGAAAGGAGATTTCAACTACTCTACTTTTTCCTTTTTGATTGTTTTCTTTGGTCACACTGCATGGCTTGTGGGCTCTTGGTTCCCTGAACAGGGATGGAACCACTGGGCTGCCAGAGAAGCCCCCTCAGACTATTCTGAGTACCTCCAGAAACATGAAGTAAGGGCGGGTAGACAGAGGCGGCGGGAGGAAGCTTTCATTTCAACGAGATATCCACCAAGAAACCACTGGTCCCCCTCTGGAGGTGGCGGCCCCTCTGCCCCTGGGAGTAGCACAGGAGAAGGCGGGCGAAGGCTGCGACAGAGGGGATGGGGCAAAAGGTGGCTGTGGTGGGCATCTCTTGTCTCCAGACGAAACAGCCTGCTAAAGGGGCGGTTATTTGGTAAAGCCCTGTGTGGTCATGAATCTATCGCCCCAAAGAAGCTTGCAGCACTGTTTGATTTTCAAGTGAGATTTTGTTGAATGCGTTGTTGAGCTCATTGTTGAGTTTGCTTTTTCTTGTTTTTATAGAACCAAGAACACACTCTGGCCTCAACCACTTGGCTGCCGGGCAGCCAAGACCAGTTCCAACTGGCTCCTATCTGTCAGGATGCAGTTAAAAGAAAGTCTTCTCTTTAGAGAGTTCTAACCAAAAAGGACGGGCAAATTGAGCTTTTTTTCCTCTCAAAATTGTATTATGAACCCAACTTTAAGAAATTAAAATGATGTTCTCATCTCTATCAGAACTTAGGCAGAGTTAGCTAGAAGCAGTGAGCACCCAGTAACTGGGAGTGTCCAAGCTAAGGCAGGTGGACAGCAGATGAGAACTTAACCCCATCAGATGGGGTTTGTCATCACCAGAGGGTTCCGACAAGCTCACGACCACAGCGGGCGGGCTGCCCGGCATATTCCCTGGATCTCGGCCAAGACTTCCCTCTGTTCAGGCCACAATGTTACCCAGCTTTCGGCTTCTCATGAATGCTTACTCCCAAAACCTCCTGAGAGCCATTAAAATGGCCGTGCCCTCTGACCCAGAACGCCTTTCCTTAGGAATAATCTCAGGGATGGCATTGTGAGGGGCAGAAGTCACATGCAGAAAGATGCTCGCTGAGGCAGCAAGCGGGAATGGGGTCGGGGGGGTGCATCCACCGAAGGATAAAAAACAGTGGCTACTAAACCACAAAGAAATGACCAATTTTGCTAAATCATAAGGCTGATGAGTGGTAAATGTCATTCACTCATTCAATGCTGCGATTCCTGTGGATATTTGTTCACTTGCTCACTGCAAAGTACAAGGAGGAGAGGTCAGTGTGGCCTCCTGGCCTTCACGCGCGCACGCGCACACACACACACACACACACACACACACACACACACACACACTGGGCAGGAAGAGCAAGGGCAAGCCCTCTATGCCAGTAGACATGTATTTGAGACCCATCTCTGTCTCTAAATACAAAATAGTCAAGTCGTTCACATTCTCCTGGACTCCATTCCTTCATCTGTAAAATGGGGTAACTGTACTTTTCTCATCTTACCAGATACGTTTTCCTTGATTTCTGCTATAATTTGATTTTTATTAATAAAAGTATTTATTTCATTTTATTTACTAAAAATGATTAAAGTTGCTCTTATCAGGCAAGCTGCCATGTCTTCCACTCCTGAGTAGGAAGATGGGCTAGGAAATCCTCAGGGACCTTTCCCACCCTAAAGATCCTCGGGGGCCTTTCTCATTCTGGCTCTCCTCGACTGCCTGCATCTATCACGGTGGCTCCTTCTGTTGGTGTGATAAGGGCTTTGATCCCCCAGACGTGGCTTTGAATCTTGGCTCTGTGTATTCCCTCTACCTGTCCTGAGGTAAGCTACTTAGACTCTCACCTTCCATTTCCTTGTTCACAAAACTGAGAAACAAATGACCCACAGAGAGTTCACAGTCCTGAGCCGAGTGACCACACAACCCTGCTGGCCTCCATCAGCAGCACTGAAGGAAGAGCAGGGGGCAGGAGTGGATGAGCAGATGTTTAGGGGTGGAAAGGAAGCACTTAGGAAGTGCAGAACCTCAAGCTGGGAGAAGACCTTAAATGTTCACCTGGCCATCCCTGCTGGCCCTGTGAAATGGCCATCCAACCTCTGTTTAAATCCCTCCAGCGCTGGAGCCTCATCCCCCAGTGAGTGAATCCAGGGGACCCCTTCTGTCTCTGACCCAGTCTTCCCACTGGACAGGAATCCAGCATCCAGTGAAATTTCATCCACCAGTCCTCCTGCTTCCACCCTCTGGGGACCAAGAGAGTGGGCCACCTGTCTCTTCTCCACGGCATCCCCCCAGATTCCTTTGGCCACGGGTCCTCTTTCCTCCACACCAGAGGCTCTTTCTTACAGTCCATAGCCCTGTTCCCAGGGCAGCCTGCGTTCTCTCCTCTGAAAGTGACTCTGCTTATCTGCAACCCTCCTAGAATGGAGTCAGAGGGAGAGAGACAACCAGACCTTCCAGTCCAGAGAGGGCAAGCCCCTGCTGGTTACACCAGTGACCGTGGATGACGAGGGGGCATCTGCCTTGCTGGTGGGCGACTACATGGACGGACTCCCAGGGACACAAGCCAAAGGCTGTCCCATCTTCTCATTTTTCAAGAGAAGCCAGAGATTAAGATGTGTACATGAAATCTCCCGATCATTTTATGTTGAAAAGTGATGAAAACAAACGTAAAATCCACCTAAGAAGCAATAAGACTGTCTGTGGGCTGGATCAGCCTGTGAGCCACTTCCTTAACCATTTGGTAAACATGAAAAAACTTTTGAGAATCTGATGAAACTTTGAAGAAGCTCCAGAAAAAAAAAAGTTACAAATTTCTGCTCCCAACATTTTCAAGGCCCTGGAGGTGTGCATGTGCTCCGACAGTCAGTGTATCTGACTCTCTGCGACCCCGTGGACTGCAGCCCACCAGGCTCCTCTGTCCATGCAATTTTCCGGGCAAACATACTGGAGTGAGTTGCCATTTCGTACTCCAGAGGATCTTTCCAACCCAGGGATCCAACCCAAGTCTCTTGAGTCTCCTGCAATGGCAAGTGGATTTTTTACCATTAACATCACCTGAGAAGCCCCTTAAAGGCCCCATGTATTCCCAGAGTCACTTCTGGATTCCCAGGAAAGGAAACCCTCAGCACTTCCAGCCTCTTCCCAAACACAGAACACCCAATGGACACAAGGTGACAATTCCCCTCAAATCATGCAATTGGCTCCTGAGCAGCAGAGAGACAAGAAGATGCAGGATGGGCTGGGGGTACAACCACTGATGCCACCCCCTCCCCAGGTCTGTGAAGCAGAAGCTAACTTAGATACACCGCATGCCAATGAGGTCCCGGGCACTCTCAGTTCACCGAGTCCTTTTATCATGTCCACTTGGCAAATAAGGAATCCAAACCTCCCTGGGCACAGCTCCCCGAGCTCAGGGCAGCCAGAAAGAGCAACGGAGTTAAGACCAGAAGGCCAGATGAGCAGCAAGGCTCCTGCCCCTCACTGACATCGGCGGCAACTGGACAGCACATCCCACTCAGCCCAGCCTCCAGCGACACAGAAGCCCCGGGCTTTAGAACTTCCCTAGAACAACTCAGTGAACTAAACTAGAAAGGGTCTGAAGATGCAGCCCATCACCGGGGGCTCTCACAGCACAAGCCTGGGTTCCTCGGATTGTGCCGGGTGTACATCCTCAATGAGACACAGACAGACGGGGGCTGAAATGACCTGTGTTCCCACAAGGGTGCCGCACAACGTGCTGGAAGACGTTCTGGGGAGGGGGTCGGGGGGTCGCCCCTTCAGGACAAGCCTGATAAGCCTCTACTCTGTCTGTCATCTCTGAGTCTGGACTTGAGTGGGGAGAAGAGAGGGTACATTTTTCCAAAAATGTGACTAATTCCGATTACACTTTATAACCTGGGACAAGAAGTTCAGGTCTGCTGCAGAGATTGGCTTTGCAGAAAAGGACCAAAAACACCTTCCTGGGCTGGAGAAAGTTGGGAGAGAGAGACACACTGCTCAGACAGGAAAGAGATGTCAGCTGAGACCAACAGGCAAAGTTCCTGGACACTGAAAGCAAAACCAAAGGGACACTATTCTTCCCCACTTTACTCTCTTTGCGATTTTGTTCGTCTTTTTTTTTTTTTTTTAATCTTTCTGGTTCCTGCTCCAAATTTCTTATTGGAAAGTTGAAAGAAGCTTGGACGTCTCAACAACTCAAAAGTAGCAAGTCAGAAACCAACCGGCATCTGGCAAGCTGCCGGGCGTCATTCACTCTGTGCTCCTGTCTCGGAGGGCTGCTCAGCCAGAATCAAACAGGTGCTTCTCACCGACTTTGCTCCATCCCACTGTGAACCTGGGCCCAGCACAGGCCCAGCTGTCAGGACCGAGGTCACTCCCTGAGGCGCTCATTGTGCTGGTGCTCTAGAAGGAGCTAGATCCCAGGGAGGAGAGCGCAATGCCCCCGGGGCTAATGCCTCCAGGACGCTCCCCTCTTGGTTACAGGGAGATGGGGAAAGCCTACAGCCCTGTGACCCTCGACAGCCCCCAGCAGAGAAGAGTAGCCGGCCTTACCTGGCAGGGGAGATGCTCAGGGAGATGCCAGCCGGGGTCCCAGTCCAGGCGGATCCAGAAGAAGCGAGTCTGGAGAAGCCGCGAGCCCAGGCAGCCCCGCTCTGGGGCGGGCGGTCACCTGCCAGCGACCCCGCCCCCCCCCCCCAATCTAGCAAACTGACTCCCTAGGTTAGACCTGTAATAGCTCTGGCGCCCTGGCCTCGGCCAGGGGTCCGGAGAGCTAGTTATCCGACCACTAACTAAATAAATACAGTAAAAAAAGGTGAGGCTTGGCACTTAGAGGATAAAACAGAAAGTTTGTAAGAAACAGAAAAATAAGGAAACGGGAGACACCTCCTTGGGGGAAAAAAAAATGCAGCAGCGGCAGCCAGCCCAGCTGCTGCCCAAGAACAAAGCTGCTCGGGTCCCCCCAAGGGGCGAAGCGGCCGGGGCGGTGGGATCCCCAGCGCGGAGCGCGGTGGGCGGGGCGAGGAGGGCGGGGCGGGGCCAGCGGAGAAAGCGGGGCGGGACCGGGAGTGCCAGGGCCGGGCCGGAGGGGCGGAGGCTCCCGGGAAGGAGGGGGAAAGGGGGCTGGTGTGTCCCTCTGGGGGTCGCGGTGGGGCGGGAAGGGGGGTGGGGGGCAGGAGGCTGGGGAGGGCTCCAGGCGGCAAAGAGGAGTAGCTCAGAAGCCCGGGACAGGGCCTGACAACTCTTGTCCAATTATAGACCTCAGCGGGTATTTCAGTCCCTTTTACAGCCTGGTCTGAAATAGCCCCCTCTCTAGGCAGCAGCTGCTTGCAAGTTTGGAAAGTCTGGAGGGGCAGGAGGCCGGGGGTAGGGGCTCGCTTTTGCCGCGCTGTGAGCCCCTCTCCTGGCGGAGCACCTGCCTGCCTCTCGCTATAGGTGGACCCTCTCCCTGCTCGCAGAACGTCCTGGGGGAGGGGCGGGTTGATGTCCTTATTTTGAGACGAGGACTACGAAGGTGCAGGGAAAGACATTGTCACACACACATCGCCCCCCTGCCTCGGGGGTCCCCCAGAAGAGCAGGGGTGGGGGCCAGGTGGTTGTGAGGAGCACACTTTCCTCCCTAAAGGGCTGCCCAGCCTCCAAAAGAAGGAAATGAACAGGTGCTGGCCGCAGGGGCTCTTCTACTTTTTCTTGCTGACCTCTCTTCCTAAAAATGGGCCAGGCGTGGGTATTTTGAACTAGATGAGAACATGGCTTAATTTGAATGACCTCCCTCAGCCCCACTCAACCCAAATCAGACTCCCAAACCCAGGGGTGTCTTTACTGGGCCTCCTGCTCTGCAGCAGGGATTTAATAAACAGACAGAGTAGGGCTGGTCTGTGACCCAGGGAATTCTCAGCCACCCAGCCCCTTCCTTCCTCTCCTCCTCGTTTCCCTTTGTCCCTGTGGCAGTTCATTCCACGTGTGGTGACCAGGGGCCCACTTGGTACCAGGCAGAGTGTCAGGTGCCAGGTAAGTGGAACACAGGAGGCATGCTGGGAGCGGGGGGCGCTGAGATGGGTGCCCTGGTTATCAGAGACACAGGTAGGGTAGGGAGGCTAGGAAGAGAGTCATTACACCTGCGCGAAAGGACTAGAGGGCACAGTCACTTAACACACAGGTGTCACAGGCCCCATGTGCACCTGGGTGCCAGGCATCATGGAGAGCCTGGTCGGGAGGGGGAGGTTCTCTATGTCCATCATCACAGGGAGACAGAAAACAGGGATGCAGCCCACCACATTGAATGACCAGCGTATCCTAAGTGCTGTACAGGACAGAGAGAAGAAAGATGAATTAGAGAATGAATGGTGGGGGGGAATTGGACTCCAGAATCAGTACCAGGGTACCTCTGCCCTACCTGTGTGAAGGAAAGCACCCAGAGTCGAGGCTTGTAGGGTGCCCGGAGGCCACTAGGGCACAGGTGGCTGTCCAGGCAGTGAAGGACTTGAGCGTGAAGTTGAGGACCCCTTGTGGCCTGGGGTTCGTGAGGGGCTGTGGCCAGGGGCCAGGCTAGAGAGGGGAGAAGGACACAGGTGACTGATGGAGCTGGGGAGGCCTGAGAAGAGCGTGGACTTGAGCCTGATGATCAGGAGTGTCTGGACTGCTTGGGGGACAGGGGTTTGGCCAGTGGGGGGCTTTCTAGACCCCATGGGCCATGCCAGGGAGGTGAGCTGGGAAACCATCCAAGATCAGAGAGAGAGAGAGCTCCTAGAGCAGCTAGTGCCAAGCCCCACGCTGAAAACAAATTTGCACATTTGAGGGGTGACCCCAGCAAGGTCCCCCAAACAACATCTCCCCTCTGACAACCCCTGAGACCTGGTGAGGGAGGTCAGCTCACAGGACAGAAGGCCCCTTCCGCCACTGGGACTGTCTCTGGGACCCTGCCCTGCAGTGGTCCTGTCCCCCAGGGCTCCCCTGCCCCAGGCCTCGCCGTGACGGACTGTGTCCTGACCACCAACTGTGGACAGAGTCCACGGCCCCCACCACACACCCTAGCCCTCCATCTCCCATCTTCCCTTCTTCTGCTGCCAATGGTTTTTTAAAAATTATTTTGCTTTTAATTTTTATCAAATACAACGGTAACATTTTATTTTTTTGTGGCGCCTAGTAGCACATGGGATTTTAGTTCCCTGACCAGGCATTACACCCTTGCCCCTACAATGGAATCACCGAATGTCAAATACAATGGTAACATTTTATTTTTTTGTGGCGCCTAGTAGCACATGGGATTTTAGTTCCCTGATCAGGCATTACACCCTTGCCCCTACAATGGAATCACCGAATGTGAATCACTGCACTGCCAGGGAAATCCCTGCTGCCACTGTTAAACCAGGATGAAGGCCTCTCCAGGCTGGACAAACCCCGGGAGACCAGTGGCCTCCCCTTCCATCTCCCTTCCCACCTGAGCATCCGGGGCCCAGAGAGGAGGCCTACATACTCGGCATTGCCTTCCAGCCCCTCCTCGCTGCTGTTCTTCCAAACCAAACCTCTTCACAAAAACAGATCCGTGGGTTCACAAGGCCATGCCCTTCCTCTGAGAAATGGACACTAGGATTTGTTCTGTTCTCCATTTCTGCAAAGGGAAGCTGAGAGCCTGGAGAAGTGAGCAGAGGGCTTTGAAAAGACAATTCCAGAAAGCTCTGTCTCGCCTCCTTCCCTTCTGGACTCTTTCTCTGCCGAGTCCAGTTGCTGAGTCCAACTCTGATGCCAAGCTGCTCACATTTTCAAGATGTGTTAAACAGAAGTAGGAAATGTGCATGGATATCATTACTCATGGGCTTCCTGACGGCTCAAACAGTAAAGAGTCTGCCTGCAATGCAGGAGACCTGGACTCGATCTCTGGGTCAGGAAGGTCACCTGGAGAAGGGAATGGCTACCCACTCTAGTACTCTGGCCTGGAGAAGCCTATGGACAGAGGAGCTGGTGGGCTACAATCCACAGGGTCACAAAGAGTCAGACACGACCAAGTGACTAACACACACACTCACACACACATCATTCTGCATACAAAAGTATATGGATATCCGTTAGACAAAGAGTTAGAAAATATCCCCTGTGACTTCCTTCTCATTTCTTCCACCCATTCCATCATGGTGATACTTAGCGCCATGCATAAACATATGGAATAACTTTAAGGTGATTGCCAGTCATAGATCACATTTCTGGATGGAAACATCGTGGGATCATCTACCCAGGGTTTCCTGAAGCTGCAGTTCAGGTGTTGCAGGCCACACGTCCTTCTGAAATTTCTGGGGAAGCATCGGCCGCCGAGCTCACTGGGGTTGCTGGCTGCGGTGCCTCGCTTTTGGTACTGAGCTCCCTGTTTTCTGGCTCCCCGTCAGTGCTGAGCATGGTCCCACCGTCCCTTTGGGAGGTCAGCACTCCCCATCAGCCGTCTGCTTCTTCCTGGCCAGCCCAGTGGGAGCGCCGCTCTCATGTCTTTCTGCCTTCTGCCACCAGCCAGAGGAAGTCTGGCTGATTTCAGAAGCCCGTGGGATTAGGTGAGGCTCTCCCGGACAATCTCAATAAGTTCCCTCTATTAATGTAAGGTGGGCCCCGTAACATAACACAATCCCGAGAGTGATACCCCACCACATGATGATGTTCTAGGGGTTAGAGAGGGATGTTCTCCTGGGAGGAGTCCTTCTGACCCACCACGCCATTTTAGCAAACTTCTGCACTTGTTGAAATTTGTAGTTATTCGTTTCCTTCCTCTTAAAAAAACTTGGGTGTTTGCTGCATTTCTTTTTTCTTCAATCTCTTTGAGGGCAGTAAACGCATCTTCTTGTTCACTGCTGTGTCCCCAAGCCTAGTGTGGTGCTTGCCGTATGACAGGTACCAGCGAGGTCTGAAATGCATGAATGAGTGCAGGAGTGAAGGCATGGTGATCTCAGTGACTCTCACGGGTCAGCTGTAGGTTACGGATCAAATACAGGTGGCAGGATGAGTCTCGGAAAAGCGATGGAGCCAGATTGCCGTGGTTGGAAGGGGGAGCCTGGTGGGCAACAATCCATGGGGTTGCAAAGAGATGGACATGACTGAGAGACTAAGCACAGGCCGGTCATGCTTTCTGACAGCGTAATTTATGTTGGAGTGTTTCCTCTTTGTCTCCCCAGATAGGAACAAGACCCAAGAGGGCAGGAAATTCTGTTGCATTCTTTGGTGAGGACAGCGCTTGGTCCAGAGCAGAGAGGAGCTGGTGAGTGAGGGGACTTAGTCCCTGGGCTGATGTCTCCCCCTGAGAGGCCCTGACATCTCAGTGAAGTTGAAAGTGTTGGTCGCTCAGTTGTGTCTGACTCTCTGTGACCGCAGAGACTGTAGCCCCACCAGGCTCCCCTGTCCATGAAATTCTTCAGGAAAAACAGTAAATAATAATAGCAACTAAACAACAATGACACCAGTCACCATGGCCATGAATTAGGCACCTGTGTGCTAGAAACACTCCCAGACACGCGTGTGTCACTTTGAGCACAGCTGGCAGGGTGACAGGACCAGCCTCCTCTCATGGATGTAAGATGGAGGCTTGGTTGCTGAGAATCTTGCCAGAGTTGCCCACCTGCCTATGAATCTAGGTCTTCTTCTAGAAGCTTTTCTTCTACATATCCCAACCTGAAACATGACTTGAAAATTTCCTTTTTTAGCACGAAAATGCTCTGATTTCTGAAAAGCGGGTTGCAGTTATCTGCTGAGAAATCAAATGCTGGTTTCCTGGCAACTCAGAACCTCCTTCTTCCTGGGTTTTTCCCGGTGTCCCCTTCAGGGTGATTTCAACCAGAGCCATCACACTCATGGTGTGATCCTGCCAAAGCCACTTAGGCAAGTCCTGGGTCAGTTGCTTGCCCTTGAGTTCACACACTGCTCCCAGGCTTCCCTGTTTTAGAAACTGAGCCGGTTATACCAACATCAGTAACCTTCTTTCTGTGAAGTCCCCTGCTAAGATCCCTGGGCACCCTGGGTGACATGACTGCCCATGTCCAAGAATCTTCCCTGTCGGTTGGCAGCATCTCAAGCCGTAAACTTCCCTTTTCCAGGTGAGGCAAGTGAGCTTCGGAGGGTCACTTGCTCTGTGTCACAGCTAGTAAAGGTTGAACCATTCCTTGATTGTGAAATCAATTCAATCATGTGGAGTGGGTCAAAGACAACTGGAAGGACCATTAGTAAATTGGCAGTGATTGTGCTTCCCGGAATGCATTCCTCCTCAGCACAGATATGTTCCCAAGAGTGTTCAGACCAGCACTGTCCACAAAAGTGAAAAATGGGCAACAGTCACAATGTCCAACGCTAGGGGATCAGATGAAAGAGAGGATGGAAACTCATTCAAGTGGAGATTTAGGGTTATGCTCGTTACAGGGTAAGAAACCCGTGCTGCACTGTTAAAGGGGGGAAAGAACAAAGCAGGAGAAGAGTTGGAGGAAGAAAAAAGCAGGCTCTCCCTTTCTCTTTCCAAAAGTCTTTATTGAAGAGATGCTTTTGTAGCTTTCTCAATATTTTCTGTTCATTCCAAGACGTTCTCTTGGGTACGCTATTTTGTAAACTGAGAACATATTCTTTACATACCCTGCATGTGTGCTAAGTCGCTTCAGTCCTGTCCAACTCTTTGCCATTCCATGGACCGTAGCCCACCAGGCTCCTCTGTCCATCGGATTCTCCAGGCAAGATACTGGAGTGGGTTGCTATGCTCTCCTCCAGGAGATCTTCCCCACCCAGGGATTGAACCTGTGTCTCTGGCATCAGCAAGGGGGTGGCGGGGTCTTTACCACGAGCGTCACCTGGGAAGCCCCTTACACATCCTAGTCTGTAGTTACTTTTCCATCTAACCCTGTATCTTGGGCATCGTCAGTGTCGCTTTCTTTAGATTGACCTTATTCTGTTCATGGCCGCCTTGAATTCCATCTGTTCTTTCATTTCACACACACACTAGAGGCCCATCACATGCCAGGAAATTTCACTAAGCTTAGTGAATGAACAGAAATTTCCATCGCGATTCCTCAAGGGAGAGATGGCTACTCCCAAGTCTTTATTCACGGACAACATGCGGCAGCAAGCATCTTTGTATGTGCGTCTCACTCTGTTCTCTACCTGTGCTTGCGAATTAGGCAGGAGGGGGCCTAGAAATGGTCCCAGGTGGTTAAAGGACGTGTATACCTTATTTGCTGATAGATTTATTTTTCTTGGATGGCTTCAATGTTAGAGCTCAATAAAGAAGTAGGGCTCTTACTCTGTATAGGACAAGAGTGATGGGGAAGTCAGGGAGGGGGGCAGCTTTGGAGACGGGAGGCTGATTTATAAACTGGAGTTTTAGGAAAGAAGGAAAAGTCTGGAAGGTGGGTGTGTCGAACGTTTACTATCTGCTCGGGACTGTCAGAGCTGGTTACGCCCAGCCCACAGAGACAGGGGCTCCACAAGTATGCTTGATGTGGCTGAATGAGTGACAATGCAGAAGGCACCATTATCCCTGCTGCAGACAGGAGAAAACAGAAGCTGGCTTACGACTTCCTCCACGTCCCAATGCCCCCCCAGAGGTCAATCTGTATTCCGCTGTGGGCAGCTGGGAGGGGGCGGGGACCAGGGTCAGGAGCCCAGTGAGGACAGAGCGCTCACTCACAGGGTCGCCATCCAGTGATGGATGCCTGTGGAGCAAGCATTCCAAACGCAGGCCAGAGAAGCGGTGCAGGTCTGAACTCTCCAGAGACCGTCTTGGCTGCATGGAGTGGCATTATCTGTCCCTGTTGTTCCAGAAAAACAAATCCACTTTCCTAAATTACACGCCTGCCTGTATTATAGGGATTACACATCCTCGCCCATCTGCTCCGCAGGCATCCACTGAGCTGGGCCTCCAGCCTCGCAGTATCAATTATGCTGACAAACTGCCTGTGTTCACATGCCCCGTCTGGCTTTGCACTCACCCACCTTTGCAGGCGATGAGAAAAGCGCAGACAAATATTTACAGAGCGACAGTGGACATGGGATGTGTCCCGCCCTCAGGCCACCTGGACAAGGGTTGGAAGAGGCCGCATTCTGTCTTCAGGGTTTGGGGAGGGGACCCATACATGGTCTCGGAGAGATGCCTTGAAGTCTGAGTATCACCTGCTGCAAGGACACGGGGCAGAGAAGGGAGACCACCCGGAATCCTTGTTCTGCCACTTTCCTGGCTGCCTAACCTTGGCTGAAACATCCATCATCTCCTAGGTCCTGCCTTGCAGCGCCCGTCCCGTGGGTTCACGCAAGTAGTCTGAGCATGACTGCGAGGCATCAGCAGTTTCCTCATGTGAACGACATTCCCTCTGTGAAATTAGCCACAAATGCCAGCACTTAGTAGGTGCTCAGAAAAGCTAGTCATGGTCCTCTGTTGAACCACACAGTCTCAGGAGAGTGGTCTGCACATGGAATGTATGCGAGGTGCTGAGAATGAAAGGGAAGATGCTTGTGGGCACAGAGCAAACTCAGGCACCCCAGGGTTACTTGCGTGACTCGGTGATTGGTGCTCCTTCTTGACCCCACCCCTGCCCTCAGGTAAGTGAAAGCAAAGTCGCTCAGGCGTGTCCAACTCTGGGACCCCGTGGACTGTAGCCCACCAGGCTCCTCCGTCCATGGGATTTTGCAGGCAAGAGTACTGGAGTGGGTTGCCATGTCCTGCTCCAGGGGATCTTCCCGACCCAGGGATCGAACCTGGGTCTCCCGCAGTGTAGGCAGCCACTTTACCATCTAAGCCAGCAAGGCACTTGCAATTCTCACCCGCTCCAGGGTCAGGGCTAAGGGTCTGTGCACAGTTGTAGGTAAGGTCCAAGGTCAGCACCAGACTAGCCCGGAAGACTGAGTTCCAGCATGGAAGTTAGGATGCAGGGTGGGCTGGAGCCAAGACCCCTCCTGTCTCCAGTTAGGAGCAGACCCAGGGCCTGGTCTGAGCTGAGGGAGCACGTGGAGGTCAGGGACCAGGGAAGGGAGAGTTGAAGGGGCTGGAGTCGGGCGGCTGGACGTGATTCTTTGCTATCCTTTTTTAAATCTTATTTATGTGTGTTTGACTGTGCTGGGTTTCCCCTGCTGTGCGGCATCTCTCTAGTTACGGTGAGCGGGGTGCTGCTCTCTGGTTGTGATGCGCTGGCTTCTCCTTGTGGCCCCCCTTGTTGCGGGGCACAGGCCCTGGGCGCGCGCGTGGGCTCAGTGGTCTCGGCTCCCAGGTCCCAGAGCACAGGCTCAGCAGTCGTGGCGCGTGGACTTAGCTACTCCTAGGCATGTGGGGTCTTCCTGGATTGGGGATCGAACCCATATCTCCTGCTTTTCCAGGTGGATTCCTTAGCCCTGAGCCACCTGGGAAGCCCTTCCTTGCTGTCTTGAGTCAACCAAACGCAGGAGGCTGGTGAGATGGGGGAAGGAAGAAGTGGAGGTGGGCGACTTTAAGGCATGATCAGATTTGGTCGGGGGCAGAATGAACACAGAGCTTCTGACCTGGGAGGAGAAGCTCTGTTAGGAAAGACCCTCCTAAGGACACGGCAGTCACACTGCGTCCAGCTGCAGGCCCATCAGAGCACTTCCAAGGCCTGCTGCCAGCCCAGCCCCCACCCCCTCTGCCACCAAAGCCCAGCTCAGCTTCTGACACCCACAGTCCTATCGCCTCCCTGTGAAGCGCCTTTCCTTTCCACTGAGCCAAGAGGCCCTGATCGGCTGGCCCTTGGAAATGACCTTCGGAGTCAAAGCCTGCAGGATAAGGCCAAAGCAGGGGGGCGGAGGGAGTTGCCGTGGGAAAGTGGAGGCCCCACGAACCAGAGGGTGGATGCCGACTCCACACTCAAGGCGAGATGTGCCCCCTCTTTTCTGCACACTTCAAGGCGCCCTTCTTTCTCTGGGTACAATTCAGTGAATGAGGCTGGGATTCCGGGCTGGGCAGCGCATTCAGCCTTTGTGCCCGCTACAATGAGGGGTTTTCCGTGGGCCACGGGCCTCACAGCATGGGGCTTCACGTGGCCAGAGAGACTTTGTTGGGGAAGAAGCAGGGAGTTTCTGGGACTTTCTCAGAAAACAGTTAAACACACAGACTGTGCCCTTAGAGAAGGCCAGCCTGGCTGGGGCCCCTGGCAGCTTCCCAGAAGAGCCCATGTCCTGGGCATGGCCTGGGCAGCTGGTGAGCCCCGCAGAGGCTGGGCAGGGCCCATGTGGGGCTGGACTGTGTGGGGCAAGAGAACCGAGCTGTGAAAGGAGGGTTAAAATTAAGTCCTCCCAATTCCCTTTCAACTAAAAAAGATACTTTTCAGGACTGGCTACATTTTATGCAAATTCTAGCTCAAAATGAAAATGTAGGATGCCTTGTTGAGACTTCCTAGGTGGTAATACCAGTAAAGAACCCGCCTGTCAATGCAGGAGAAGTAAGAGATGCAAGTTCAATCTGGGTTGGGAAGATCCCTTGGAGGAGGGCGTGGCAACCCACTCCAGTCTTCTTGCCTGGAGAATCCCATGGACAGAGGAGCCTGGTGGGCTACAGTCCTACAGTCCATGGCATTGCAAAGAGTCAGACGTGACTGAAGTGACTTAGCACGCACCCATACAGGGTGCTTTGTTATCTAGCTCTCTATGTAACAAGGAACTGGCTTACCAGTTATGGAGACTGAGAAATCTCATGACCTACTGTCTGAAGTTGGGTACCAACCCAGGGAATCTAGTGATGCAATTCCAGTCCAAGGGCAGGAGGAGACCCAGAGCCCAGCTCAAGGGGTCTGCAGTGCTGACTCTCCCTTCTTCTGCCTTTTTGTTCTATTCTGGCCTTGGTGGATTGCCTGAGGTCCACCCACATTGGGGAGGGCAATCTTAGCCCATGGATTCAAATGTCAATATCTTCCAGAGACACCCTCCCAGACACACCCAGAATAACGTCTAGATAGCCATCTGCAGGTCCAGCCAGGTTGATGCAGAAAATTCACCATCACGAGGCCCTCTGGCCGTAGGTCCTGGTGTGTCTGCAGGGGTCTCCTGTGTGAGGCTGGCCCAGCCACTGCTGCCAGTCATGGCCACTCCTCTGGAGGCTTTATCTGGTTCGGCTTGTATTAGACCCTTCCACAGGCTGCGACAAGGACACGCATATCCACCCTGTGCTGGAAGACCTTAGACAAACGCCTTGCACACTCGAGCCTCATCTTCCTTCTCACCTGAATGATGGGGGTACTGACAGTACTTCATCAATCGTGGGATTACATGCATGAGTGGCGGGACCTCTGAGTCTGCTTCCTCACCTTGAGAACATTCTTTGTCGTTAGGACCATTAAATTAGATGATACCTGTAAAATATCTGGCACATACTGCAACTCTTGTTTTAATAATTATCGTAAGCAAGAGCATCTCCCCAGGTGCGTGGGGAAGAACAGCAAGGGCCCAGGGTCTGCAGCGATTCTCAGAGTCAGGCAGGGCAGAGGCATGGTTCCAACAACGGCTTGATCTGAGGCAGGATCAGAGAGTTGTTTAAGTTCACAGGGACCACACAGCTTGCAGGATCCCAGGCTGTCTCTCTGGATCCCTAGACTGGCCTCCAGCCCTGCACAGAGCTGAGGTGCTGGACAGGAAACTGAGGTTTCAGTTTCGAAACCAGATGGTGGGTGTACACCCTGGCTAGGGATGCAGATGCCCAAGGCTCTCCTAGCCCCACCACAGGGAGCGTCGGATGTTAAGCATGAGGGGCTAAATGGCTTCTGGACCCCTTCCTGCTGAGACTGTGTTTAACAGGAACAGGAGTCCTGTTCCCTTTCAGGACTGGCTTAGAGGAATACTTCTCTAATGGTCTTCCATGAGGTGTAAATACATGTTTCTTGGAAAAAGGAGGAGGAGGGAGGGAAGAAGGAAGAAGGGGCAGGGAGAGGAGGGTGAGGAAGAGGGGGGGAATCAAGGGGAAGGAGAGGGAGGAGAGGAGGGAGGAGGGAGGAGGGGGAGGAGGGAAAGGGGGGAGGAGGGAGGAGGGGAACAGTAACAACAAAAACAGCATGAATTAGGAAATAACAAGTTAAATTTCAACAAACTTTATACATGGAAACCCACAGCATCATTAATAGATTCCAGAGCTTTGTGAACCGCCGGCAGGAAGTCCCAGACCCAGAAAACACTTTGCGGAGCATAGTTAGGCAATGCCAATACCATGGAGCTCTGATGAGGCTGGAACCTTCATTGGGGATGTCTGGGCCAGCCAGAGAGAGGAGCAGGGCTGGGCAGGGAGCCCCTTCTTAACGCCCCTTGGAGGGACCCAGAGTTTTGAAAGCAGGAGAGGAAAAGGCAGCCTGCTAGGAGCTGTGTAGGTCACGGTTCTGGGGAAGACGCTGGCGTGGGCACCACATCTGATGATGCATGGTTGCAGGTGGTCATTAACCTTCCGCAGAAGCCAGGCTGGCTGGGACATCAAACACGAGAGGCAGTGGAGCATTTCCGGGAGGGCCACGTCTAGTTCCCATGCCAGCCTGACAGCCGCCCCTGCCCAAGGCCAAGGACGCCGGCCCCATCAGCTCGCCAGGCTCCTCCCGAGACCTGGCTCTGCTTCCGCAGAAGCCCAATGCCTTCTCCTTGCAGGGCAAAGTCCACAGCATCCCACAGCCGTCCTCTCTAATCCTGGGGCTGGGGACAGGCATTGCGGTCCTCCCCTCCTGCTCCAGACTTCTTTGGGAAGGTGCCATCTTTGAGGAAAGTGACTGGTCGCTTGGTGGCACTGTTACTGGCCCACTGTGTCTAAGAAACTCTCCTTCTCCTCCCCTGGAGCCCAGGGCACTGCCCGGCGGATGAGAACTCAGGGCTCTACATTCACATCAACCTGGGGAGACTGGGTAAAATCTCTGCCCCTCGGTGAGCCTCAGAGTTGGAGGCAGAAAACGAAGGAGCCAGAAGCTCTTATCCAGCACATTCATCACGTGTGACAGCACTAAATCCCAAGGGGAGAACTTGAACCTTGGGAAGAGACAGGGGTCCACTCGGGAGAAAGCAGGTTCAAACCCATAGACAAAGAAGCATCTAGACAAAGGATCACACAGGCGAGGCACAAATCCTGGCAAGTCTTTATCTGAATCATAGCACTCTCAATTCCCTGCATTGTTGAGGGCCACTTCCTCAGCACCTGCAAACCTCAGGTTCTTGCCTGTAAAATGCAGATGCGATCAATTACCATGCTAATCACCCACCCACCCTTTGAATGGCAGGACCTGAAAGGGAGAAGCTGCTGAGCTCAGAGTTCATTCCGGTGATGGAGCTGCCGCTGAATACAGTGAGCTGCCTAGACGAAGCCCGTGAGCACGGAGAAGGGAAGGCGGGGAGGCGGTGATGGGCCCTGCTTAAGGGGGCTTCTGGGCTCCCTCCTGTCACTCAGGGACCCAGTCCAGCCTGGGTCTGTGACCGCAGGCTGGCCCCCAGAGTGGAGCTCTTCCTTGGGCTCACACCGGAAGTCAAGCCTTGCAGGGGGGACAGGTGGGCCGGGAGAGGGAGCAGCAGGGGAAAGGTCCATCCGAAAGGCAGCAGCAAAGGGGGCGAAAGAGAGTGCGCGCGGGACCAGGGGCCAGCGCTTCTGCCCGGGCCGACTCCCGGCAGGAGCGCGCCCCCTGGCGGCCGGCGCGGGTGGTGGCCCGGCCCCGCTCGGGCCGTTCTCGTCGGTCTGTCCGACTGCCGGGCGCTCTAGAGACCGACGCACAGGCCATCGGGACGCGCGGGGGAAGGCGCCAGCCCCAGCACGAACCGGGGAGGGAGGAGGCGAGTCTGCCCGATTCGGGAGACCAGACGGGCTCCCCCCCGAGGACTGTGGACTCTTCCCAGAAATCCACCCTCCGTCCCCAGGACTCCTCACTGCGCTCTCCCACTCGGGGCTCTGACTTCTGATGTCAGAGACCGAGTCAGCTCAGGCCCAAGGCTGCAGACCTAGTGAGCGGCCCCCTCCCTGTTGCGTGGTACGCAGTGTGATTCCTGAGGGTGGGCACGTTGTTTCCACAGGACGAGGCCGGCGCTGAATCGGGCCCTTAGGGACTGACTGGCAGGCACTTCCTGAACTTTCCCACACCACCCGCTTTCCATGGTGCTCCAGACTCCGTGCTCCTGCTGGCGCCTGCCCCCTCCAGGGCCAGCTGCTGCTCGTGGCCCATGCTAACGGGGACGGTGCCCACCATAACCACCCCACCCCCACCCCGTTCTCTGGCCAGGACGAACGCGTGGACTTGCTGTGGCCGGTTCAGGATGCCCCTGTGGTCCAGGTCAGCTGGGGAAGGGTGTTAGCACAGGGCCCGGGATGTCTGCAGTCACTCTGCTTCATAGAGTGTCTTTCTGTAGGAAAATAGCTTGCTCCTCATACAACACAGCAAATCTGATAATAATTCACTGGTGTCAGTGAGAAAATGAAAGGAGGCCAGGAAACTGACTGTGGAAGGTTTTCTGTGTGACCAACACAGTGTGAGACTCAGGTCACAAAAGCTATCTCAGTTATCTTAGAAACCTGGTCCACGTCATAGTAGGAAATTCAATTGTTTCTTATTTATATTTATTTTTAAGTCTGTTTCAAGAAGGCATTATTGAATTTATATTTATGAGTAAATTTATAAATTATATATTTAAAAGTTATAAATCTGTAACTTATGTGTATTTTAATTTTATGACATAAATAAATTGATAGATTCATACTTATAAATATTTTTATAAATAAATTCCAGAAGAAATCCACGAATCTGCAGACTCAAGGAAGATGTTTGCTTTCAGTTTCCTCATATGTGTACACTTATTTTTTCTTTTCCTACAAAACAGATGCCATAGAAAATGTGTCTATGTATAGTTAGGAGAAAAGTAGTCTACTAAAATGTTTAAAATTAAAATCTTCCCAAATATTAAGTTTGCAAACATTCACTATGAACAATTTGGAGTACTTTTAATCTAGACTTTATTTTAATTAAGAAAAAGCTATTTTGAACATTATTGAGAATATACAGGAAGTGTCCAATTATATCATGGTTTGAGCCTTAATTTTATAAGTACTGGCCAATATTATTACAAACATATCCTAAATATTATTTCAAATTCTTATTAAAAAGCCCCACTTGATATAAATATTATTTAGGGTATAAATTATCTAATCTTAGTAAATCATTCTCCATTTTCATTGATTTCCAATATTATGGAAAAATATCGCAAACATTCATTGTTTGACTGCTTTCTCCTGCATTTGAGGCTTAAACCAAAGGACAAGGCTCTTGTCTGAGTGAGTGCTGTGACTTCATGGCCCAGGGTCCCTCAGCTGCTTTCTCTGCCTTCCTCTCATCCTTGACATTGGATAAAAACCAGCATCAAGGCCCTGTTTAGTTCTCTAAGGCCAAGCAACTGCAAACTTGATAATGTCATAAGAGGAGCTCTGTCGTGCAGTTTGGATGTCTGACAGTGCCCTTTAAATGTCACTTCATTGAGATTTCCTTTGTCATTATTTTAATAGTTCCCTTCCTTTCTTGCTCTATAAAAAGTGAGCATTAAATCTGACTTCAAACCTTTAAGACAACCAGCTTGTTAAGCCAATTTGAAAGGATGATTCAGCAGGGTCTATAAATCTGAGGCTCTGACACCCCTCGATAACTTCATCTTGCGCCAAACCCCTGGACATGTGGCTTCAGTGTGTTCTTAACACCTGCTGGGTACTGGGTGCTGGGTGCTACTCTAGGCTCTGGGGGCACACGGAGGACCAGATGTGGTTTCTTTCATCAAAAAACTCAGTGAACAGAAGAGTCGGAAAAGAACGCTGTTCGGTAAGAGGTAGGGGAAAATTGTCAAAGCAGTAACCCAAACTTCCTTGTGAAGAACTCAAAAACTCACAGCACATTGAATATTAAGTCAGTTTTAAAAATGAAATAAGAGGAACAGCTAACAGCTACAAAAAGGGTCAGTGGAGGGGGGAGGCAATCACGAAGTCTCAGTGAGTGGACCTGGGCTGGACCCCAAGCATCGTGGGGCTGGAGAGGGGCTCACTTCTTCCCCCAGGCCTCCCTCGGCAACCCAGGGGGAAACAGAGTTGCAGGTGGAAGGGAGGCAGGCCTCGGGCTGGGGACGTGGGCAGGCAAGACCATGCCAAGGCCAGCATCTCAGCGTCCTGAGACTCCAAATCCTCGCGGCGATCCAGGGACTGCCTCGTCCCGGCAGCTCTGCTAGTTAGAAACCATGCTTCCTTGGGCATAGCATTAGCCGCTCTGCGCTTCATTTCATCCCTGTACAATCGGGGTGGGGGAGTGGAGGGTGATGGCAAGGCCGGGGCTGCCTGAGTATCCCGAGGACTTACCAGGGGGACGCGGGCTGTGGGCTGCGTGCCCACAGGGCAGGACAGACTGGAGCTGGGGACCCCCACCCCCAGAAGGAAGGGCGTGTCGCAGTGTGTCACAGTTAGCACACCCCCACCCCTCCCTGGCTGTCTCCCCATCCTCGGGCGGCATCTGGGCCTTCATACAATGCAGTTTACAACACCTGCTTTGAAGCACCCCTGCTGTATCCCGCGGGGGAGGTGAGTGCCTGCGGGACCGTGAGGACCATCTGAGCTGACTGGAGCAGCCTCATGGCCCGAGGCCTCTGACTCTGCGGTTCTGTGTCCCTCAAGCCTCGGCTCCAACCCCACACTCCAGGTCCGGAAGCCGCTGGGCTATATCACACTCCTGTCCTTGCGAAATCCCAGGTCTCCTATGCTCTTTGTTCCTCTTGTGGAACACCTCGTGACTCATCCACCACCACTGACATTCTGTGAGTGTTTGCGGACGTCCGATGTATGCTGGCTGCTGTGGTCCCAGGAGGGGTGACAAAGTGAACCATGCACGACCCTGCCACTGGGGGCCGACCGCTCTAGCAGAAAGAGCCTAGGCTTTGAATTCTGCTGTGACGCTGCCCAGCTTCGGGAGTTGAATGAGTGAGTCATTCAGCTCTGAGCCTCAGTTTCCTCGTGTGTGAAGCCGGGGCTGTGGGTCCTTCCCCGAGGAGTTCTGAGAGCACATGTGTGAAAGTGGGGCACGGCTGTGGTCTTGGGCTCCGTGTGCTCTCGTGTCCGCCCTCCCTGGCACGCCCTCACGTGCGGGGCGGGGACCTGCACTCCCCAACCAGCTTTGTTCCTGACTTACCAGTGGGGGCGGGCACCAAGTCACCAAGGGCAAGCCTGGAGGGCAGCTGGAAGAGGGGAGGCCTGGTGCTTCCCCCCTTTTCTTCCTTTGGGTGCAGCCTGGCCACGCTCTGTCCCCTCTCCTGTCCCAGGGCATCTACATGGCCTTCGCTGCTTCCCGAAAGCCCTGGTTCCTGGGATCTGCTGGTGTAGCTTTGGTGTGTAGAGATACCCTTATAGTTTAATTGTCTGCCAGCCTCTGGGGAAAATTCAGAGCATGCATATGGGAGATGAGTGCAGAGAAAAAGACAGTGAGACAGGCAGTCAGGCAAGAAAAGGGAAATTCATTAGAGGGAAATGAGAGGGTGATTTGAGGAGAACCAGCATCCTCCCTTTCTGATGGAGTCTTTCTTTATACCTACTAGTGAAAAATTCTCTGAAGGGATGCTTAATTTTTAGCCTGCAGTTGAGTCCTGTGGTCATGTGGCCAGAGGTCTGGAATCTGGAGGTCTCATAGCTTTGAGAAGGTAGGCGCCAGTGAGAAAAAGAATGTCATTTGGGCAATTTGGTCAGTCTGAAGGGTCACTGTGATTTTATTCTTTGGTTGTGAGGTCAACATAACGAGCCATCTTAACAAGGAGCCCCCAGGTAGACCCTATCAGTATACACACAACCGAGTCCCCACCAAAGGAAGCCAGTGCTCACAGTCACAAAGAACAATCTGTAAATTCACCATCCAGTCCTCTGCTTGGGGTTTCATTGTGAAGCAGTGTTTCTGATTTCCTTAAGAAAAAGTGTCACTTTGTCATACTGGACTTTGTAATTCTTATGTTTTCTAAACGGAAGCTATGAAAACAGCTTCTCCACCAACATAACCAGTGGACAAACTGCAGTCTCCACTTGGACAGAAGACAGGGCCTGCTGAGATATGTAAGACTCTGGAGGCTCAGACACCCAGAGACGTCTGTGTATTGTCTTGGAATCCCTGGATGCAGGAATGATAGGGGGCTTTGGTCATCTGCTTCAACTCACACTCCTTCTTTGGGAGTTTGCTCCTCAGCCTCCCTTTCTGGGTGGCCTCAGCTTGAATGCCTCCAGGAATGGGGAACTCAGTTCTGTCCTTGACAGCCTCTCCCTTCTGGGGCAACTTGAGCTGCCAGAAAATGATGCATCTCAGTGGAGAGGTAGCTCCTCTGTGGCTCTACCCATGGAGCCTTGTCTTTCCCAACTGTGTACATTCTCCACGATGCCCATCTGCATTTGAAGTTGGATCCACCAAGCATGCTGTCGCTACACATTCCTGTAAGTTCCAGGTGGGCCTGGGACCTTAGCTAAGAAGTGGAACAGCTGAGCCTTGTTCAGAAGGAAAGGATGAGGACAGCTCCTGCCTCCTAGAGTTGATCCAGACACTTAAGTGAGAAGCAGGTGTGGAGTGACCACAGGTCCGGGGAATACAGCCCCTCTGGACACTGGCGGGCCAGCGTGAATAGCATTGTCAGGACTTCACTGTTAGTAACAGTCATGGGCAGTTCCCTGGACACCTGCCTGCTTTATTAAGGCTGCCAGGTGCTGCTTCTTCATATCACCCTCTGCTAAATTCACCCCTCTCCAAGTTCAGATTCCTGCAGATAAAATTAGAACCACTATATAGGCTCAGAGATCTGAGGCCAAGGCTTAATGATTTAACATGTGGGGAAATGCTGATACAATTCCAGATTTAAGGTGCCAGAGCCTGACCTCCTTTATCCTTCCTTCTCAGATCCAGGGTAGACCAAAAAAATTAAAACACATAAATGTCTGAGGCCCAATGCACAGACTGAACATCAATAGAAATTGATCTTTTTTATTGAGATATGATTCATATACCATATGTCAACTTAAAAAATGCACAATGAGAGCTGTGAGTTCAATTTTGTTTTGGGCAAAATGAGGAATGAAGCCCAGGAGATGGGCAGCAAGCACTTCAGATAGCTCTGAGGACCTGCTTCAAAGAGGCAGGGAGAAGGACAGTATACATGTGATTTTGGTCAGGGGGAGTACATGCAATCAAACCCATATCTTTGTTTTAAATTAATTTATTTATTTTAATTGGAGGTTAATTACTTTACAATATTGTAGTGGTTTTGCCATACATCACAACATTTCTGTGGGTCTTGGGAAGCTAGTCACAAGAAACAGTTGACACCATGAAGGATTTTAGTGCTTCTTTAGATATAAGGAGATACAAGAATTGGGCTTATAAAGTCAGCTCCTGAGAATATCAAACTATCTGAAGATCTGTCCTGACAGTTTTCAGAGTGCACCCACAGAGTGCCCCATTCCTGATCTCCACCCTTTACTCCTTTAGCTGCAACAGCACATACTTAATCCTTGTAGAGGTAAATGGCAAACAGCCCTGGCAAGTGCCAATCTGTGGTTGACATAAAATTTACCATTTTAAGCTGTGTGCTTCAGGGGTTTTCATATATTAACAGAGTTGTACAATATCATCCCTAAGTTCCAAAACAGTTTCATCATCGTAACTGTTTCATGCCCATCAACAGTTGCTCCTCATCCTCCCCATCTGGTCCCTATGACCAATAATACCCTTTCTGTCTCCACAGATGTGCCTACAGTGGAAATTTCATATAAAGTCGTCATTGAATGTGTCACTTTTTGTGGCTGGTTTCTTCCACTTAATACAATGTTTCCAAGTTCTGTCCACTTTGTAGCATTGGACTTTGGAAAGGAATTCACTTCGTAACCAGTTACCGCCTTGGAAATGGGAGGCCTAAGAGATGAGCCAGTTTGCTCAAGACCATCGGGAAAGGTGCAGCGGCTCCTCAGCCGCTTGGCCTGTCCTCAGACCAGATCCTGGCTAAAGCTGCTGTATGGAAAGGTTTTTCACTCCCCATCCTGCCTCCTTGCCCTTCAGGATCCCTGCCTCCACCCTCCCCGCCAGACTTCCTGATGGTAATTTGGTCTGACTTCTCTGCAGGTTTAACATCAGTTCATGATGTGTGAGTGTGTGTAAATACTGAGAGCCCTCTAGCCTCAGTTTGTTTGTCTGTGAAATGGGGATCTTAATAGCATTTTCCTCGAGGCGTTATTTTATTAAATGAGGTAGTGCCTTCTGGTGCTTAGTCAGTACTCACAGAGGTGCATGCCTGCTTGCTCAGTTACTCAGTCTTATCCGACTCTGTGACCCGACTATAACCCACCAAGCTTCTATGTCTATGGGGTTTTCCAGGCAAGAATCCTTGAGTGGATTGCAGTTTCCTCCTCCAGGGGATTTTCCTGACCCAGGGATCAAACCCACGTCTTCCGCATTGGCAGGCAGATTCTTTACCACTGAGCCACCTAGGAAGCCCTCCGAGGAATATAAATGACTCACAAATATTGGTGATGCTGCCATCTGTAAAATGGGGTGAGTGAAAGGCAGCTTGCAGCTGTGTCAGGAGAGAGGCGTGGGGGCGGTGGTAAGGCTGGCCCGGAGCTGGCTGTGTGCTGATGGCTGTTTGTACTGTCCTCAGTATAAGCATTTTTCTCTAAAGCTCCAGCCTCGACGCTGCCTCCCCCGTCCCTGACATCCAAGCCATGTGCCGGCCATTGCATAAGCCTGGGTGATGCTCTTTCAGCCAAGTTGTCAGGTCAGTTCCAGAGAGTGGCTAAGGTCTGGCCCAGTGGAAGCAGAGAGCTGGTCAGATCTGCCTGCTCCTCGGGCCCAGTGGGGCTGCCTGTCTACCTGGCTCTCGGGACCTCCTGCCCTGCCTTGAGCCATGCGGAGCAGGAGCAAGAAGGCTGAGGGAGGGGGAGAAAGGGGCGCCACAGTGATCACCCCCTTCACGGGCTGCTCTCAGATGATGTGGTGTTCAGAGCAGACCCTGTTGTCACCTTCCCCAGCACCGAGCTCAGGGGTGCCAGGCTCTGCCTGCCTGGGTGGCACACTGCAGCACTGGTTACCCTGGCTTGCTGTGGGTCTTGGACCGACCTGGCACTCTGCCCCTCCCCATGCCCTCCAGGTGGCCTGTCTGCTCCTGGTCAGCACCAGCCACCATACAGGCATTTCAGACTCCACTTTCCTGTGAACAGCATCCCCCCATCCCCTTTCACTGGAACCGAGGCTCAGCGGTCCCTTCATTAACCACAGGCAGGATGATTCCTTTTCATCTCCATTCAGAACACTGTCACAGTTCACTGTAATCATTTGTTTACATTTCTGCCTTTGCCAACCCAGAGGGCAGAGGATGACCCAACGTCAAAGCTCTGTGACAGCTGACCAGGCTCCCTGGGCCCAGAGCAGGGAGGGCTGAGGGCTGCTCTGTGGCAGGGCTGAGCTCTGACCCAAGTCTGGAAGATGGGGACAGTTTGTGAGGCTTGTGACCAGAGAAGGCATTCCAGAAGGGAGCAGTGACGTGGACACATGAACAAAATAATATTTGAGAAAGGCCTTGATAGAGTTTAGAATCTGCCTGCAACGCAGGAGCCCCTGTTTCAACCCCTGGGTTGGGAAGATCTCCTGGGGAAGGGAATGGCAACCCACTCCAGTATTCTTGCCTGGAGAATTCCATGGACAGAGGAGCCTAGTGAACTATAGTTTGTGGGGTCACAAAAAGTGGGATATGACTGAATGACTAGCACTTTCACTTTGATAAGAGTTTAACACTTTGGAGTTGAAAGGTTGAGAGAGGAGTCTTGGGACAGACCAGCAAATGCTGGAGATGCTCAGCCAGGAGGGAGAATACATGCTGTTGTCAGAGGGGGAGGGAAGGAAGGGAACTCATTGCTTGCATAAAACTGTGTACTGAAATGGTCCTTAGTGGTAAAGAATCTGCCTGCAGTGCAGGGGACCTGGGTTCAATCCCCGGGTCAGGAGGATCCCCGGGAGAAGGAAATGGCAACCCACTCCAGTATTCTTACCTGGAAAATCCCATGGATGGAGGAGCTTGGTGGGCTACAGTCCATGGTGCCACAAGAGTCAGGCACGACTTGGTGACTAAACCACCACAACTTTACAGGATGAGAACATTTAGGTTCAAAAAGCCTAATTGATATCATCCATCTGGAAAGTGATAGAAGTAATTATAACTCCTATAATTAAATTATAAACACCAGATCTGGTTACAACAAATTTCTTGAATTTTCTGTTATATCAGTATTTGTTGTCTATAAGGAGATACTGTCATATAGATGTGTAGCTATAGATATATGGCTATAACCTTTCTGATTTTATAATTACTTGCCCTAGTGTTACTCTTGAGCAATTTTAAATGACTTACCTGGCAAGACATAAATCACCACAAATCTAAACTGACTTTATTCTTTTCATTTTGAATGCCAACCCCACAATCCCATTTGCAGGGCTAGAAAGAGTAAGTAGAGGTAGTCAAGTCCTGTTCTCTTGGTTAGCTGGGTTTATTACTGGTTCGTTTGTTCACAATGGCAGGTGGCTGACCCACCCTTCCATTCCTGGGCCTTGAGCTTCTAATTGGAATGTGTGTTGTGTAATGAGGTTTACTGTTTACGTGCTGCTTCTTGAAGGGGCAAACCCCCAAAACAAAATGGTATTTTTGCATTTTTATTATTTTACCTTTGGCAAGAGAGGGAATAGAAGGGCAAAATCAAGTGAGCTTTTAAAAGTGTCTTCATACCAGGGATTTGGTCTTCATTATTTCCATGTCTTCATCTCCCCATAAGGATTAGCTTTCTTCTTCTGGAAATACAGAGGAACAAGTGACTCCTTCCTAAGGCGAATTCCAGAGAAGACTCCGTGGAGGAGGTGCCATTTGAATTGGGCCCTGGAGGGTGAGTAGAATTCTGATGTTCCAGATTGCAGGCCCAGGTGTGGCACCTCTGCACACGGCCCACCGCTGCCGCCATCTTGGTTAAGGTGGTGTCACGCACAAAATCCTACACAGGGCTGGAAAGCTGAAGTGTGGGTGCGGCCATCTTTCATCAGGAACTCTGGACTGATGCACAAGGTCAGGAGGCCTCTGCATGTGGCCCCCTGTGAGCCAGTGAAACTAGACCAAGCACAAAGATAAAGAAAAGGTTAGACTTTATTTTATTACCAAGACTATGTTTTTATTCCCTGGAATTGTTCATGGGCTTTGTGGCAACACAGGGTGGGAAGAGGTAGGGAGAGCTCTGGTCTCTTCTGAGCAGGCTTCCTCCTATGGTCAAGTCAGAGTCAGTTCAGGGCAGTTGACCACCACACACCTCTTAAAGTCCAGCTGCAAACATCTCTGTCAAATCCCAGGTGCTTTTGAAACAAACATAGAGAGAAATTGAGGCAAGGCTCCTTCAGCTCTCAGGGGCTGGGAGGGTGATTCTCAAAAAAAGCAGCAGTTGCTCTGATAACCGGGATGGAAGACATGAGCACATTTTTGCGGTTTTGACAAAGTTCTTGTTCATGATTGCCCAACAGTCTTGTTTGTCTAGATCTGTCATGAGCAGGGTGGCCTTGTCTAATGTGGATATTCTGTGAAATGTTTGGGTTCAGCAGGAAAGCCCAAGGCCTGCCTGAGGCCAGGGGCTGCCTGTCTCTGGATCTCAGCTCTGAGGTCACAACTGAGTGGCTAGTTTGGTGGCTTCACTAGACAGCCAAGGAAGAGGAAGCACATGCATGGACACGGCAAGGAGGGAGCATGACCATCTGGGAAAGCACAGAGACTCAATGGTGTGAAGCAGGAGTGAGCTTGGGCTCTAAAATTAGAGCCTAGATCCCTTGGAGTTAAGAGCAAAATGTCATTTACTTCTAAGCTTTGTTCCGAGGGAGTGGGTAACAGTAACTTTGTGGAGGCATTTGTGAAAACAGAGGACTTGCTGTCTGGTACCTGTGGGCAGAGTACACAGGGATGCTCCTTCTAGAGATATAAAGGAAGTGTCACCATCTTCAGCTGGACAGATTATACAGATGACCTACAATGGGTGGACACCCCTTAATAGGGTGTTGCTTGGTGAGCAGGGCACAGGCAGGATTTCTGTGGCCACAGGCTCAGGCTGGGGAGGGGGTGTGGGGGTGCTTTGTGCAGTGCACAGATCAGGAGCTGAGTTCCTTCCAGGAGTTCTGGGGGAGCATCTGTCCTTTGCCTTTTCCAGGTCCTGGAGGTGCCTGCTCTCCTCGGCTCATGACCCTCTTCTTCCATCTTCAAGTCCAGCCACAGTCTCGTTTCTTTTGTATTATCACGATTCTCTCTGACTATAACTAGGAGATATTCCCTGGTACTAAAGATCCATGTGATGAGACTGGGCCCACTTGGGTACTCCAGGATAACACCCCCACCCCCATCTCAAGGTCCTTAACTGTCATCACATGTGCAAAGTCTCTTTGTCCACGTAAGGTCATATATTCAAGATTCTGATTATGAAGTCATGGACATCTTTGGGAGACCATTACCTTGCCTTCTCCAGTGACCTCCAGCCAGTAGCTTGACTTCAGAAGAAACTGAGGTCCTCAGACTAACAGTCCACAAGAAACTGAATGCTGCCAGCAGCCATGTGGGCCAGGAGCAGAACCTTCCCCAGACCAGCCTCAGTGCAGTCCCAACAGAGACTGAGTTGAAGCTAAGGGTGCCTGGACTCCTGAGCCACATGAATGGAGACAGCACATGTGTGTACTGTCATGTACTGTCTTCTTGAAGCACCAGAGGTTGTGGTAATATTATTCTAACTAATGCATTATACATAAGTCTAAGTGGCTTTGGTCTTGCCTGTTTTCCAAACCCATCTGCCATCGTCCTCCCCTCAACCAATGCATATTAACATTCACAGAAACACACACACAAAACCACCTACAGCAAATAACGCATTTTCAGTTCTTTAGACAAAACATATGGTTTCATACTTCCGTGCTGTGACATTAAAAGAAGATTTCCGAAATGAAAATAAGCAAAGACTATTTGTTTTGAACTTGCCCTAGCAAGGGAGTCAACCACTATCTCTTACATTTGGCAGAGAATCAAGGCAGAGGAATGAGAAAGCTTTATAGTGAAGGAAATGCAAAAGTTCAGATGCCCCCTGATTGGAGGCTGTTGACCTGGAGAAGCTGGAGGTAGACTAACTGCCTCCAGTGGTGCATCCTTTGTGACAGTTTAGGGGTGACTATTGTTTTATTCCATTGGGTCTTGAGCTGGAAATGGGGGCAAAAATTAGGGAAGCTGTCAGTTATTAAATATGTGGGGCTAGCTATGTGGGACTGATTGTTATAGGGGTTATTGTTTGGCTTCCTGAGTTGGTTGCTAAAGATAGTAGTTCAACCTACTGCAGGTCATGGGTTGGTTTCCTTTTTTTGTTGTTGCTAAGTTGTGTCTGACTCTTTTGTGACCCCATGGACTGTAGCCTGCCAGGCTCCTCTGTCCATGGGATTCTCCAGGCAAGAATGCTGGAGTAGGTTGCCATTTCCTTCTCCAGGGGATCTTCCCCAACCCAGGGATTGAACCCATACCTGCTGCATTGCAGGTGGATTCTTTACCACTGAGTTACCTGGGAAGCCCTTGAGTTGGCTTTCTGATTGCCTCTAGATTGACATTACTATATATAGTTACTATGTGTGTGTGTGTTTCCTTTTCTATATTGAGTCTCACAGCACTTTTTCATGTGCTGTTCTCTCTACCCAGAGCTCCCATCCCTACTCAACTGCCAAACTCACATTCAGCCTTTGGAACTCTGCTTCAGAGCAGTGACTTCTGTGAGGCCTGCTGCGACCACCCTGTCTTTTGTAATCTCCTTGGTAGCATGTCCACATCAGGACTGAATACCACACACTGCATTATTTTATTTGTGTATGTTTTTCTCCACAATTTGATCATGAGCTCTATTTCCTCAGTGTCCAGCCCATGGCTGAGTAACTAAGTGCTCAGTAAATGTCTGCTGAGTAAGTTGTAAAAATTAACTAGGGCCAGTGACAAAGTAGATATTCCTGTATTCTCCATCCAACCCAAGGATTTCATTTTTCTGTTAACCTGAAGCTATCAAGTCATGCAACCTTGGAATCAGAAGCCATCTAGCTCATCTTAGGAAAGAGAAGAGGAATGATGGTAAATCTTGCCCAGACTCCCACACAGGGAAGAGTCTAGACAAGAACCCAGAGGCAAAAAAGACCCCAAGGCCTGTGTCTTTTCTGGCTTTCCGTTCATCCTGGAGACCTAGGGATGCTAGAGGGCTAGAACCAGAGTTCAGGGGGTGGGGGCCTCTGCCTCAGTGAATAAAACAGATGCTGGCACACAGAGGCTGTTGTATATATACAAGAATGCATTCATGAATAATGGAAAATCACTCATCACCTAGCAACTACTGTGATTCACACTTTCCAAGGAATTAATAGCATAATCCAGGAAGACATTAGACAAAAAGCTGGCTCTGCAGAATTATGTGAGTGTGCCACTTTCTCTGGCCATGTTCTCATTAGCCCCATGTTATGAAAACACAGACAGTTATAAATATTCAAACTCATGGCGGTGGTGATGGTGCTCAGTCATGTCTGACTCACTGCAACCCCATGGATTGTATGTATAAATTTGTTGTCATGTAAGGGGCTCAATGGGAAATGCATGCCCAGAGCTGGTATTTCTTTGACTTCTTTGGTCCTTAACCCAGGTGAGTGGGCATGTTCAGAACTTTCCTTTCTTTTTGAATCAATTCAAGTCCCTGTATGGTTAATTAAAGGCCATGGCATCATCTCTGCTGCAATAGAGTAGTCCCATCTCAGCAATTCAACTTGCTAATGCAAGGGGAAGAGGGTTTTGTCTGTTTTGAAATTGTCTATTCTAAAACCAGTAGAATTCAGAGGAGATGCACCAAGAAAAATCCAACATGGAAAATTTTGTTTGGAAAACTTTCTGAATTTTGAACTGTAACTTGGATTTCTTCAGATTTTGGCCTCTTGCATCATTATTGTTGCTTCAAAATAATAATAACTGAATAATAGTTATGTTAGCAATAATAGTAGTAGTAATAATAAGAGTAGGTAGCATTTTGGAATGGGTATTCTGTCTTAAACCATCATTGTGCCAGGCATGTTTGAACAACACTAGGGTTTTCTGACGAAAATGCTTCCAGTGTGTTGGAGATGTATTGAAAAACTGAATATTCTAGTACTTCCTTGGAGATTTAGAATAGTCACTAGAAAGATCCCTTTAGGAGTCATAAAATTTAAAAGAATAGTTTCTTCTTAGAACTGTTGAACCATGTTTAATAATGTATTGGTTTATATGTGGAATATCTATTAGCATCATGAAGCTGGTATTTCATGGAATAGATTTTGGTATCTTAAGCACTAAAAACAAACTACTAATCATCCCAGATAAGAAAATTGAGTGGGCAAGGTGATGTGTCTAACACCAACAAGTAAACTCTATCCTTGTAAACTGTACTTCTATCTGTCTGACCCCAAAGTCCATATGCCCTCGAACTTCACACTGCATACTGTTTGTAACAGCAGTAACTACAACAGCCAAGACATAGGAGCAATCTTAATGTCCATTGACAGATGAATGGATAAAGAAGAAGTGGCACATGTATATTCATTGGAATATTACTCGGCCATTGAAAAGAATGAAATAATGCCATTTGTAGCAACATGAATGGACCTGAAGCTTATCATACTAATCAGTCACATACTAAGTAAGTGACTTACTTCACTTAGTAAGTCAGATAAAGAAAGACAAATATCATATGATATCATTTACATATGGAATCTAAAGAAAATGATTTGTTATTGCTCAGTTGCTAAGTCATGTCCAACTCTTTTCAACCCCATGGTGATACAAATAAACTTATATATATAACAGAAATAGACCCAGAGGCATAGAAAACACACTTATGGTTACCAGAGGGGAAAGGGGAAGGAAATTAAAAAATTAAGCCTTGTATTTCATAAAACTTGTACATGTTGTATAGTGACATTAATGGGAGGAAATTTGTGAATATGAGAGGCATAATCAGATAAAAGGAAGAGAGATACATAAGGCTTCTTGTAGTAAAAATGGGAATATTCTGTCTTTTCCTTACCACAGACAGGGCTGTTTGTTTAATTAAACATGGATCTCTTCCAAAATGAAATATTTGAAGACAAAACAGTTAAGGGTGTTGGATGCTGGAAACATGCCCAGATCTGGTTGAAAGCAGCTCAGAACAAGGGTGAAAACAGGGAGGACAGGGAGCGGTGGTGGCTTGGGGAGAAGCACAGAGGCAGGCAATTGCCTGCTGATGTTTTTCACAAAGGCCACTCCCCAGCGGGGAAACTGACTTTGAACATTGCATGTTGTCATTTTCTACAGGGAACTTGAAGCCAGTAGTGACTGTGGGCTTGTTAAGATCATGACCCTCAGGCGTGTTCAATCCATTTCTGCTTTCACTCAGCAGATGCTCAATATTACTAACAGAAGTTAGGTTTCATTGGAGAAGAACCTCTCAACCAGCCTTCCTGTGACGTCTGAGCTGGTGTCCATATTTTACAGATGGGGAAACCAGGGCTCGGAGAAGTTTCTTAGCTTCCTGGTGGGGCAGCTTGTAGTTCCCAGATGCGGCTCATAGCAAAAGTCCAGTGCTCTCCTGACCCCGTGACCCATGGCTCCCCAGCCAAGAGGAGCATCTGTCCCCCCGACCCCTTGAAACCAGGTGGATCTCGGTAACTGCCTGGACCAAGACAGGGTAGCAGAAGTGACCCCATGTGACTTTCGTGAAAGGAAATAGTTTCTGCCTAGCTCTTTCTTGAAACACGTGTTCTTGGAGCTCAGCCACCGTGCCTTGAGGAAGCCCAGGCCACATAGAGAGCCCGCAGGGAGGCGCTGTAGCCGATAACCAGCTCCACCCAGTAGATACAGGAGTGAGGGGGCCTCCAGACGACTCCACCTCAGCCACATCTGGTTGCAACTGGGTGGCTGCCCGCCAGTGGGAGCCTTTAACTGAGACCAGTCGACCCCAGACCGACGGAAGTCATAGCATTACTAATCGTAGTAGCAGTGATAATAAACTTGGGTTTTTCAAATTGCACTAAAGCAGTTGTGGGGGCTTCCCTGGTGGCTCAGACAGTAAAGAATCTGCCTGCAGTGCAGGAGACCCAGGTTTGATCCCTGGCTTGGGAACATACCCTGGAAGCAGGCGTGGCAACCCACTCTGGTATTCTTGCCTGGAGAATTCCATGGACAGGGGTGCCTGGAGGGCTACCGTCCATGGGGTCACAAAGAGTTGCACATAATTGAGTGACCAGCACTACTTCACTAAAGCAGCTGGGAGCATGGAGTGGGAAGAGGTGGGGTCCGGGGGCAGGGAGAGCGGTCCAGTGGACAGTGTAGGTGAGAGCCAGTGAGCCACAAACCAGGGCAGTGATGGTGGCGGGAGAGGAGACAGCGTCGGTCACAGTCAGACCGCATGGCCGGCAGGGATGCTGGTGGGCTGACGGGGGAGAGAGGGCCATCAGAGAGGACGGGCGGGCGGTGCTTAGCTGACACAGGACATGCTGGGGCGGTCAGCTAGGATGCCAAGCAACAGGACAGGTGCCACAGGGAGCCCCAGCCTCAAGGGAGCAAGAATGGTTCTTACAACATGAGCAATAACAATCCTCATTCAAAAAAAAAAAAGTTAACGACAGGCCAGGAAAAGATTTTTTTTCCCAACTTCCAAAACAGACACATGATTAATATCAGTAATAAAAGGTAAAATTCCTGAAAATAAAAAAGACACTAAATGGAGTACAAATATGAACTGAGGCTATAAATAGGGCTACTGACAGATGGGGAAGTCAAAATTACTAACGTGTTTGGTACAAACATCGAGACTCAGTAATTTAAAAATGCTAATGGAAAAAAAGGTACAACTTTTTATCCTGACAATAATGACAAGGGGGTACGGAGGGGCGTGTGGGAGGGGGCATGGGGAAAGGGACAGTGACGGCCTCTCCAGGTGGGAAGGCAGGTGGAATCAGCAGAAATAAGAAAGCACATGGCCGGTTAGCCATGTGCGGTAGCCCATGTTGGGCATCCAGGTGCCCAGGTGCCCATCAGTGGCAGAACAGACAGGCACACTGTGTGAACGCACTGTGGACATGGAGCAGTCAGAAGTGGCAGACCAGAGGAACACCCCATAACACAGCTACGTCTTAAAAGCACTGAGTGAAATGTCAGCAAGACATCATTAATACACATTTGAAATACGCGCACAGAAAACAACTTGACACATTTCCCGAAGACACCCACATCTACAGGGAATGGCAGCAAACGCAGCAGTTACTCACTGGGAGACAAGGGGTATAACTGAGGAAGGGCCAGAGGAGGAACCAGACACACTGAGAGATGGAGACAGAGAGAGAAGAAAGGGAGGAGCGAGGAGGGAGAGGAGAGAGGAGGGAGACGAGCACAAGCCTGAAGGGATGTTTGATGCTGATGCTGGTGAGTCGGGACTGAGGAATACAGCCAGTCCCTTTCTCTGCCCATGAGGTTTCTGCACCCTCCAGGGTGGGGGCCGCGAGATGACCCAGCAGAGGAGACCCTGATGAAGTTGAGTTTGACGTGGGGCTGGGCCCTGCAGCCGTTGAAATTCAGGAAGCACATGGAGCGGTGCGATCATAGATCGTGAGAGGGGAGAATCTGGAGAGAGGACCAGCCACAGTTCAGGAAGGGTCCCCAAGGGAGGGAGATACCCCTAGGGGGATCGTAGGGTAAGCTGGCCCCTCTGGGGGCTGAGAGCTCCGATCACCAATGGGCTGAAAGAGAAAAACCAGGGGGCCACGGTGTGAAGGCGCTGGGCAGGGGCGTGGAGAGTGACTGGCGGTCAGGCATCTCTGGGGTGCTGACAAAGCAGCATTGGAGATGGTTAGAACCCTGCAAGGAAAGGGCACACACCACCTCCTGCATTTGCCCAGGATCTGTGGCTCTTTTACTAGATGGTGCCTGGGTTTGGGGGGTGTGGTTAGGGGCTGTGGAGAGCCACAGAGAAGCACCGAGGGGTCCCTCTCCCCCTCCTGCCCCTGTCGGGGTGTGCGGGTCATCGTTCACATCACTTCTCATCTCTGGATCCAGGTTTGTGGGGATGAAACGCCGGTGATTATCATTCCATGCACCGTCCTCCTAGGGCTTCTATCCGATGGCTCACGTGTAAGTCCTTTCAGATGTCACGCTGCTCTGAGCATAATCGCTCTGACAACCACGGCTCTGCTTTCTGTCTGTGGGTTTTTACTTCCTAGAAGTTTTATACAAATGGAAGCAAATGCTCCGTGTTCTTTGTGGCTGGCTGCTTTCAGTTGGTGCAGCTTTTTTAAAAAAGCTCCTTTCAGTCCTTTGTTAACACATCTCTCTCAAGTGTTTACTGCTTTGTCTAGGATGGGCTGTTTGGCAGAAAGCCAATCGTCCTGGTTTCTGATCCCTGGGGGAATTGGACCACAGGTATTTCAGAATTGATAGACGCCTCAGAATGTCATCCATGCCTGTCAACCTAGAGATGAGGATGTAGAGAGGCAGAGTGACTTCCCCGGAGTCTCAGAGTGGCAGGGTGGGCAGAGACAGGGTGGGGACCAGCCCTACTGACTCTCTCAGCATCCCTGCTGCCCCCCTGCAAGCTACACAGTCAGAGCGGCTGGGGTTTTCTCACTGCAGGTCTGCAGTTTTCCCCAGCATTTAATTCTCACAAAGAGCTGCGGTATAAATTATCTGAGGGAGCAAGCAAAGATGGTGTGGAATAATGGAAAATAACTGAACTCAGCGCCAGGATAAAAGCATTTTCCTCCCATCATTCTTCCAACTGACTATGCAGAAAAGTTCCTTTCCCTCTCTGGCCTCAGGAAAGCATAAAAGTCTAAGATCCCTTCCATCTCTGAGCTTCAGCAGCTTAGGTTTCAGTTCAGCAAAGAACCTGTTCTCCAATCTCACAAAATGTCTTGCTCTTTGTGCGTCTGACATCATCGTGGGAGCTGAATGATACCATCGCCCTTTCTCATTTACACTGAGAAGCCAACGGGGTGTCCACCGAGCTTCACAGAGAGGAAACGAGTCTTGGGCTGCTTGCCTTGAAGATACCTGGAACCCACAGGGCCTGGCCCGCCATCTGAGGCTTCCTCCAGCCCATGGAGACACCTGGAACCCACTGAATGGAGGGGTCTGGCCCCACACTGGGGCTCCCTTCAGCCCATGGAGAAGCACGAACAGCAGATCAGGGCCCTCTCCTCTGGCTGGCAAGGCTTCCGATGTCAGGAATGTGCGTGGCTCCCTCCACCTTTGGCGGTTGCCTCCTGTGGGTCTCCCAGGCAGGCCCCACTTCATGGTGTAGGATGTGGAATTCTGAGCTGGGTAACAAGACCTGGAGCTGGATTTTGACTTCATCGGGAGAAGCACTGGGACAGATACATTCAACACTTGCTCTGTACTGAAGGGCATCTTGCTAATTGCTTTTTGTTTGAGGCCTACAGCAAATTCCATACCCGCTACCCCCACCCTCGATATAGATCAGGAAAGAGCTGAGAGTTTGACGATGCCTCAGTCCTCTAATCCAAGCACAGGATAGAGTCAGGGTTCCAAACTAGTCTGATGCCAGAGCCCGAGCTCTCATCTCCATGAAGGGACACCTTCCACTGTGATCTGTGTTCTGGGAACTATCTGTGTGTGTTAGCCACTCAGTCATGTCTGACTCTTTGTGACTCTATGGACCATAGGCTCCTCCGTCCATGGGATTCTCCAGGCAAGATACTGGAGTGGGTTGCCATTTCCTTCTCCAGGGGGTCTTCTCCACCCAGGGATTGAACCCAGGTCTCCTGCATTGCAGGTGGATTCTTTATTGTCTGAGCCACAGGAAAGAGTACTAACTAAATGCCAAGCTGGCCAGCCATTCAAAATAGCATCTACAAAAGATGAGAGGACAAGACAGGTCAACTTCTAATGCATGCTTAAAGTGTGACAATCCATGCTCCCAAGTGGTGAGGCCGGAGTTAAAACTCAGGGTTCTGACTGTGCAGTGCCGTGCTGGTACCAGTGGGGCAACCTGCGGCTCAGTGTGACCTCATCCATCCAGGCAGGGGGTCGGAGCTGCCCTGGGAAGCACAGCACACCTTGTCACTTCAAATATACATATATTTCAAGGGTTCAGCAATGAATTTTATAAAAGCCACCCCACACCACCCCTGAAATCATTAGACATATTTCTTAGGCTCTAGAGGAGTGTGTCAGCCTCAGTCTTTCCCTCAATCCAGTGGAAAGGACAGCAGTAACTCTATGCCCTGGCAATTCTCAAGGCATCACTGAGCAGCTGGTCCTGCTCATGGCCACTGAAGAGATGGGCCTTCCTCCCACTCTGATGGTGTGAGACTCCTGGGGACATCATGACACCTGATTTGGTGGCTCAAGAAATTCTTTATCATGTTCTGACTTGCTGGAAGGAATCAACTGCAGAGATTTGGCTTAGTAAGAACTGACCCCTTCTGTTAGTGGTAGGAAATCATTCCGTTCAGTTCAGTTCAGTTGCTCAGTAGTGTCTTACTCTTTGCGACCCCATGAATCGCAGCATGCCAGGCCTCCCTGTCCATCATCAACTCCTGGAGTCTACACAAACCCATGTTCATCGAGTCGGTGATGACATCCAGCCATCTCAACTTCTGTTGTCCCCTTCTCCTCCTGCCCTCAATCCTTCTCAGCATTAGGGTCTTTTCCAATGAGTCAACTCTTTGGCATGCTGTGGCCAAAGTATTGGAGTTTCAGCTTCAACATCGGTCCTTCCAATGAACATCCAGGACTGATCTCTTTTAGGATGGACTGGTTGGATCTCCTTGCAGTCCAAGGGACTCTCAAGAGTCTTCTCCAACACTATAGTTCAAAAGCATCAATTCTTTGGCACTCAGCTTTCTTCACTGTCCAACTCTCACATCCATCCATGACTACTGGAAAACCATAGCCTTGACTAGATGGACCTTGGTTGGCAAAGTAATGTCTCTGCTTTTCAATATTCTGTCTAGGTTGATCATAACTTTCCTTCCAAGGAGTAAGCGTCTTTTAATTTCATGGCTGCAATCACCATCTGCAGTGATTTTGGAGCCCCAGAAAATAAAGTCTGACACTGTTTCCACTGTTTCCCCATCTATTTGCCATGAAGTGATGGGACCAGATGCCATGACCTTAGTTTTCTGAATGTTGAACTTTAAGCCAACTTTTTCACTCTCCTCTTTCACTTGCATCAAGAGGCTTTTTAGTTCCTCTTCACTTTCTGTCATAAGGATGGTGTCATCTGCATATCTGAGGTTATTGATATTTCTCCCAGCAATCTTGATTCCAGCTTGTGCTTCCTCCAGCCCAGCATTTCTCATGATGTACTCTGCATATAAGTTAAGTAAGCAGGATGACACTATACAGTCTTGATGTACTCCTTTTCCTATTTGGAACCAGTCTGTTGTTCCATGTCCAGTTCTAACTGTTGCTTCCTGACCTGCATACAGATTTCTCAAGAGGCAGGTCAAGTGGTCTGGTATTCCAATCTCCTTCAGAATTTTCCACAGTTTCTTGTGATCCACACAGTCAAAGGCTTTGGCATAGTCAATAAAGCAGGAATAGACATTTTTCTGGAACTCTCTTGCTTTTTTGATGATCCATTGGATGTTGGCAATTTGATCTCTGGTTCGTCTGCCTTTTCTAAAACCAGCTTGAACATCTGGAAGTTCACAGTTCACGTATTGCTGAAGCCTGGCTTGGAGAATTTTGAGCATTACTTTACTAGCATGTGAGATGAAGGCAATTGTGTGATAGTTCTAACATTCTTTGGCATTGCCTTTCTTTGGGATAGGAATGAAAACTGACCTTTCCCAGTCCTTGTGGCCATTGCTGAGTTTTCCAAATTTGCTGACATATTGAGTGCAGCACTTTCACAGCATCATCTTTCACGATTTGAAATAGCTCAACTGGAATTCCATCACCCCTACTAGCTTTGTTCGTAGTGATGCTTTCTAAGGCCCACTTCACTTCACATTCCAGGATATCTGGCTCTAGGTGAGTGATCACACCATCGTGATTATCTGGGTTATGAAGATCTTTTTTGTACAGTTCTCCTGTGTATTCTTGCCACCTCTTCTTAATATCTTCTGCTTCTGTTAGGGCCATACCATTTCTGTCCTTTATTGAGCTCATCTTTGCGTGAAATGTTCCCTTGGTATCTCTAATTTTCTTGAAGAGATCTCTAGTCTTTCCCATTCTGTTGTTTTCCTCTATTTCTTTGCACTGATCACTGAGGAAGGCTTTCTTATCTCTCCTTGCTATTCTTTGGAACCCCACATTCAGATGGGAATATCTTTCTTTTTCTCCTTTGCTTTTCACTTCTCTTCTTTTCACAGCTATTTGTAAGGCCTCAGATAGCCATTTTGCTTTTTTGCATTTCTTTTCCATGGGGATGGTCTTAATCCCTGTCTCCTGTACAATGTCACAAAGCTTCGTCCATAGTTCATCAGGCACTCTGTCTATCAGATCTAGTCCCTTAAATCTATTTCTCACTTCCACTGTATAGTCATAAGGGATTTGATTTAGGTCATACCTGACTGGTCTAGTGGTTTTCCCTACTTTCTTCAATATAAGTCTGAATTTGGCAATAAGGAGTTCATGATCTGAGCCACAGTCAGCTCCCGGTCTTGTTTTTGCTGACTGTATAGAGCTTCTCCATCTTTGGCTGCAAAGAATATAATCAATCTGATTTTGGTGTTGACCATCTGGTGATGTCCATGTGTAGAGTCCATTCTTGTGTTGCTGGAAGAGGGTGTTTGCTATGACCAGTGCGTTCTCTTGGCAAAACAGTATTAGCCTTTGCCCTGCTTCATTCTGTACTCCAAGGCCAAATTTGCCTGTTACTCCAGGTGTTTCCTGACTGCCTACTTTCACATTCCAGTCCCCTATAATGAAAAGGACATCTTTTTTGGGTGTTAATTCTAAAAGGTCTTGTAGGTCTTCATAGAACCGTTCAACTTCAGCTTCTTCAGTGTTACTGGTTGGGGCATAGGCTTGGATTACCATGATATTGAATGGTTTACCTTGGAAACGAACAGAGATCATTCTGTCATTTCTGAGACTGCATCCAAATACTGCATTTTGGACTCTTTTGTTGACCATTATGGGTACTCCATTTCTTCTAAGGGATTCCTGCCCACAGCAGTAGATATAATGGTCATCTGAGTTAAATTCACCCATTCTAGTCCATCTCAGTTCACTGATTCCTAGAATGTCTACGTTCAGTCTTGCCATCTCCACTTCCAATTTGCCTTGATTCATGGACCTAACATTCAGGTATCTATTAATTCCATCCCACCTCCTCTTTGCTTGAGACTGAAGGCAATGGTGAGCAAAAGCAGATTTGGCGTCTGCATGCACAGGGCTCCCCAAACACCCCCACTAGCAGAATCATCTGACACACCAGGAGCTGGAGACAGGGGAGGGGCTGTCTTAGGGACAGGGAGTGTCTGCTGCAGGTGGACCAGCACACTGAGCTTTGAGAAGGAAGTGACATCAGTCAATAAGAACCAAGAGTGAGCTTCTGTGCCAGGCCACACAGGGCCCTACAGGCTAGAGGAGCAGATTTGGCTCTGCATTCTCAAATCACTGAAAACCCAAATAAAAGGTTTTAAGCAGGAATAAGGATGGGAGATGGTCTTCCCTGTGGCTCCGATGGTAAAGAATCTGCCTACAATGCAAGAGACCCAGGTTCAATCCCTGGGTCGGGAAGATCCCCTGGAGAAGGAAAGGGCAGCCCACACTGATATTCTTGTCTGGGAAATCCCACAGACAGAGAAGCCTGCAGGTTACCGTCCATGGGGTTGCAAAGAGTTGGACACGACTGAGCAACTAAGCACGCACGCATGCAAGCATGGTACATGCAGTCAAATACATGTTGTGAAGTAGGTGACGAATGCAGCTTGGAAGCTGGAGTACATACAGGTCCCCGGGTCTGGAATGACCAAGATCTGAGTTAGCACTAAAGCCTGGTCCAGATCGTCACGGCCCCAAGCAGGGAGAACTTGGGGTGCAGGATTCTGATAGGACATGCACCCTGCTTCAGGGTCTTAGAGAGGACACACTGTTTTTATTTCCTTTTTTGTTTTTGAGGATACGTTTTTTACAAGAGACAGAAATTCCAAATTAACTGGCCTAGACAATAGAAGAGAGTGGATTTAGGGCCAGTGGAACAGCACTACCTCTGTTTCTCTGCAACTTCCTTTATTTTGCTCATCTCTGCACGAGTGCTTTCTTCTCAATGGCAGTCATTTAAGTTGCAAGTTTTGCATTTTTAATCCACAAATAAGGAGCTGTTTCTCAGAACTGCCTGCAAAATCCTGAGTTCATAAGCCACTCCCTGGGGCTAGGAGAGAAACCAGGCATCTATTAGCTTCTGCTGGTCAACACAGTGAAGAGGGGAGAATTAATCTTTCTGGTTAAGTGCCCCTGGAGCTTAGGAAAATGTTGCAAACTCACTTCCAATCCCAATGGCAAAGTGGGTTGGGTTATGGAGGGGCAAACATGGTGTCCTGCGTGGTGAATGTCTGCACCTCTGCTCTTCTCATCAGTTGTCTATTTACATTCCCATTTCAGATTCTTCAGAGAAGGAACCTGTTTCAGCCAGTTTCCATCACCCTTGTTTGAACTCTGACAGGCTGGAGCGTGATGTCCCCAAGGAAGGGCCCTGCCGGGTCTAGGCTGCTTCAGCTCAGACTATAGAGAGTCACTTTGTAAAGATCATGAACACCCCAGCTCAGGGCTACACCTGAGGAGGTCTCGGCAGAAGTTGTGGGTGTGGCAGGCACTAGAACAAATCCTGCAGAGGGTGGGCTCCCTCCACTGCTGTTGTTTAGTGTCTAAGTCGTGTCTCTTTTGTGACCCCATGGACTGTAGCCTTTCAGCCTCCTCTGTCCATGGGATTCTCCAGGCAAGAATACTGGAGTGAGTAGCCATTCCCTTCTCCAGGGGATCTTCCCCTCTCAGGGATCAAACCCCCAGGTCCTCCACTGCTGGCATCTCTTGCATTGCAGGCGGATTCTTTACCCCTGAGCCACCAGGGACACCTTCCTTCATTAACGCCCAAGCTGGATGACCACTAGGTGGCACTGTTGAGGATTATCAAATTATCAGCTGGGCGTGGGACCAACTTCCTCGCTCCTTTGAAACTTAAACTACAGTATTATTTAATGATTCCCCTTAGTTGTCGAACATGCCCTCTGTGAGATCAGTATTTTTCATTCCATTAATTGTTTCGATATTGTCTGCTGGGAAAAAGACTTGGCAGCATTTTAGAGCTCGGGAGCAATCAAAACAGATTGCGTCCCCTGGCCCCCCCTACAACTGCCTTGCTTATGTCATATTTTCCCTTAAGGCCACAGGATGCGAAAGCCAGAGGGCCCCTTTGAGATGCAGAGACTGAGGTACAGGGAAGGGAAGGGACTGAGTGATGGTGACACGGGGATCAGAGGGAAGAGCCAGTCGGAGCCCGGGTGTCCTCGCCACCAGCGCGAGTGCTTTTCCTCCTCACTGTGAAGTCTCCTCAAGTGTCAGCGACAATGCCTTTCCCACGCGGTGCTGCGTCCTGCCCTGTGCTTTCCGCTTGCTGGCCCTGTGTGTTGCACGTTCCTACCGATGGCTCAGGACCCCTCTGGGAGCCAGGCACTCTGCAAGGTTCCCCTGACCCCCAGCACCCCAAGCCTGGACTCCTTCCCACCTGTGCGCCTCTGTTACTCTGTCTTCCCTCCAGACCTCATGAAACCCGACAGGACGCAGTCATACACCCTGCACTTTTTCCCAAATGCTGCTTCTTAAGGGCAAGGACCCTTCACTCATTCGTATTCCTATGAATGCCTAAAGATTTAGGCACTGTAGAGGCTCAAACAACGCTTGCTGGACAATTGAATAGGTGAGTCATTAGTAACAAATAAGCAAATTGAAATTACACACACATGGTCATTTCCTACAAAGGAACAAAAGTAATTAAAACCTTTGCAAATCACCTCTGCAAAGCTGATTAAAAACAGAGAAACGCTGTGGAAAAGAGCCATGTGTGATCCCTAGATGCTGACAAGCGAAGATGTCTGAGAGACATGGGCTGAAAGGTGTGTCAGAGGGTACACGAAGAAAGATCCTACCTTCTCAAACAAGAAGGAATCATCTCTTCAATGAAATGTATGTGTGAATGAATATGCATCTATTTTAGAATAAGCATGTGTTATGTGTGAGTCTATATTTAACCACACTTCAAGTTATGAATTAGACTCAAGTTTTCACTTAGCGGTATTCACTGACCTTGTGCTGTCCTTAGACGGCCCCTAGCTCACTGGCTGAGGCCCTGTGTGACCTGGACCCCAGCTGCCCTGCACCTCACTCTCTTCTCCCCTGCCCTCCATACTCCGGTCACGCTTGGGGGCTGAACGCACTTAGCTTGCTCCTTCTCGGGGCCTTTGCTTTTTCTCATCAGCCCACTCTTACCCCACGCTTTATAACATCTGACTCTTTTGTATCATTGGATCTCAATTTCGGAGACAGATGCACTCTGATCACCTTCTCCAGAGCAGCCCTCTTCCGAGGCACTGCCCCCTTCTCTACCTGTGGGATGCTGCTGTCAATTCATCTGCTTATGCCTTGTCTGCCTTCATCATTGGAATATAAAGTCCATGAGAGGAGAGACTGTGCATCTTGTTGCCTTACCTTGGGGTCTAGCAGAGTATTCCAGCACATAGGAGGACATTAGTGAGCATATGCAGAAGGAATAAAGCATGGATATAATGTAAGCCCTTAGTACTGTGAGAATCATATATCAAACTCTTTATAGTGGTTACATCTGGGGATGGAAGGAGGAGGAAATTATAGTGTTTTTATTATACTTGACAGTGCCTAATAAATATTTCACATGAACACATTTGGATTTGGTGAGAATCAATTTTTTAAAAAAATGTTTCATTTTGTTGGTTTTCGTTACTTTTTACATGAAGCTGTTATTTGTTCCCTGGAATTATGATCTAGACATGGTCTGACAAACCTTTAAGCATAAATAGAAAAGGTCCTCCAATGATGTAACATGGATCATGTCCTTAACACCCTTGAAAGCTTTCACAAGCACAATGAAAGGAAAAAATAGAATCATGTTGCTGGAAGGGACCGGCTGTTAACCTAGTCCAACTCCCTCAGTTTACTAATGAGGGAACCGAGGCTCCGGAAGGCCGGTGTTTCAGAAGCAGAGAGAGAGAGGGATGGTGAGTTGGAGTTCTGACCCTCTAGCTAATTCCTGGGTAAACTTGGCCTGGTTCTCCCTGAGCCAATTCTCTATACTCTAAAATGTGAGGGGGTTGTCTTGCTGACCTCTAAGGATCTGTTTTGGTCTACCAACTCATGTTCCCACTGATGCCTCAAGCAAGCCCAGCATGACGAACCCAGACTGCTGTTTACAGCCACTCAGTTGTGTCCGGCCCCTTATGGCCCCCTGGACCATTTCCTTGTGGCCCCCTGGGTTACCATTTCCTTCTCCACAGGGTTTTCCTTACCCAAGGATTGAACCCACGTCCCCTGCATTGCCAGGTGGAGTCCTTACCACTGAGCCACCTGGGAAGACCCCCCCCCACACACACCAGATAAAGAAGCAAGCCAACCCAAGTCAGGTGGTATAATGGCGCATCGAAGCAGACCCACAGGTAGTTCAGAGGTTGGAATTAGCAGATGGGGGCTTCAACACAGCTAAGAAAAATAGGTGAAGAAAATACAGTGAAAAAGGTATAGAAAAGACACTTGATGGAAATTCAGATCTACAGGAAAAATAAGAGAATATCAGACACTATAAATATGTACATAAATATATGAAAAATCTTATTCTGTACATTTTTCATTAAAGCATAATGACTGTAGAAAGCAAAAATAACACAGTATTGTGGAGTCTATAAAATCTGTAAGTGAAATATAGAGCACAAAATCAGGAAGGAAGGAATGGAATATATATGCAAAAATTTGTAACAAAATGTTGGTAAAATGAATCTAGAAGTATATAAAGTATGACCAAATAAAGTTTATCTCAGGACTGTTGGGGTGTTTTAAGCATTTGAGAAATAATCCATGGTAATTCACCAGATTAAGAGTATCATTCAATTATTCCTCAATTAAAAAAAGAGTATCAATAAGAAAAATCATCTGACCATTTTAATGAAAGAATAAAAATTATTTTATATATTTTAATAACTTTTCATGACGATAATCAGCATCAATCAGAAATAGATAGTGAGTATCTACAAAACCCCACAGCTGTCATCAGACTTAATCATAAAAGAGTGAATGCTTGTCTTCTCTCATTGTGTATAAGGCAGAGATTCCCATCCTCACCTTTTACACCCAACCTTGAACTGGGAATCTTAGAGCAATGGGCAAGGAATGGGAAGAAGACAAACACTACAAAGAAGGAATTCAAACTCTTTATTCTCAAGGATATGGTTGTATCTACAGAAAAATCTATGGGCTCTAAAAAAAGAAGAATATAATAGATAAGCAAATTTTGTAAGGTCAACTTGCCAAACAATTGAGTATATTTTAAAAAATGAAATCTCTACTTCAGTCATATAGACACACTACTTAGTATACATTTTAAATGAATCATAGACAAAATTTTAAAATCTTTAGAGCCATTAAAACTTGTAAAAGAACACATGTCATATATATGAAACTTTCAGGTAGGCAAAGGTTTCTGAGGACACAAAAGCACCAACCCTATAAAAGAAATCAAGAGTAAAACTGGGCTTCGACACGTCGCTGTTTCAATGTGCTCATCAAATGACATCTGTAAGTAAATTGATGGGTAAGCTGCAGGCTGGGGAAAAAAGAGTCAGTGCAGTGCCTACGTGACAAAAGAAAATCCACACAATAAAGAACACTTAAAAAAATCAATGATGAAAAGCCAGATCCACAGACACTTCCTGACAGCGCTTTTGTACAGAACAAAAGTGCTGAGTGAACTCTGGTGCCTTCCAAGAAGGTCCCAAGGCAGAGCGCAGAAAGACTCCAAGGTGTGTTGCTATTCATAAGTCTCTACAGGTGAGGCAGAAATCAGAGCCAGAGGCAACGCCACCTGGGGCGCCAAACGCATCTTTGATAGACAAGTTCCACTCCCATGCACACTTCTGCGGCGCTCAGGGAATTAAGCTGAATGAAGCTGCTGCCAATGTATCTTCTGAGTTCAACTTTTCCTTAAGAACATGGGTGGAGAAGGAAATGGCACCCCACTCCAGTATTTTTGCCTGGAGAATCCCAGGGACAGAGGAGCCTGGTGGGCTGCTGTCTATGGGGTCGCACAGAGTCGGACACGACTGAAGTGACTTAGCAGCAGCAGCAGCAGCAAGAACATGGGGGACTAAGAAGGAAGAGAAAGACCCAGCAGAAGGGGTGGGTGTTGGGTCATAAGGTCAGGATCCTAAATAACTAATAAGAACATGTGACTGCAAACAGGAGGATAAGAACATTTCTGTTGACTTTTTAGTAAGGGTGAACACGGAGACTGTAAACCTATGTAGAATGAGCTACACCGGATCAAAATCATCTCCTTAGTAAAACAGCTAACTAAATAACAAACAAGAAATAAACGAAGTTCATCCAAGCAAAGAGAGAAGGCCAGCAAAATCAATAATGTAAACAAAAACTGCCCATTCTAGTTGTTATTCCTATAGGACAGTGCAAAATGATTTTAAATGAGAACATTTAGGAGGCTATACACTATAATTTGGGCTTCCCTGGTGGCTTAGAATCTGCCTGCAATGCAGGAGACCTGGGTTCAGTCCCTGGGTTGGAAAGACCCCCTGGAGAAGGGAATGGCTACACACTTCAGTATTCTTGCCTGGAGAATCCCATGGACAGAAGAACTTGGCATGCTACAGTCCATGGGGTTGTAAAGAGTCTGACATGACTGAGCGACTAACACTTTCACTTCAACTTCACACTATAATTTAGATTTAAGAATAAATATTAAAAAATTTAACTACTGTGATGGGAGAAGGGTGTTCAGTGAGAAGTTAAAAATGTACAAATGTCTTTAAGAGGATAAAAATTAACATAGAAATATTTAATAGTAACTGAAATTTAATTAAAATATACTTATTTATTTTTAAATAAGGGTATTTACTAAAAAAAATAGATACGAAATAGGTTCCATATATCAGACAATAAGGGAATTACAGGCTCATTTATCTCTGAAGAAAAGAGAGAAGGAAGCATCATCTCATGGTTTCCAGGGGCCTGGAATCTGCAGTGGCTTCCCTGGGTGGTTCTCACTCAAAGTCCCTCAGGAGGTAGCCATTGAGCACATGGTCACCATCATCTCAAATTCCAAGTTCAATTCATGCGGCTGTTGGATGGCAACCTCAAGGAGCTCCTAAGGCTAAGATCCAAACTAGACCTGGGAACCCAGATGATGAAAGCAGTCATGTTGATACTGATGACAGTGATGAAAATGGTAGGGATGAGGAGCATCATGAAAATGATGATGGTATTAATGAGGATGATAATGAGGAGAGAATGAGATGATGAGATGGTGGAGGTGACGAGATGATGGAGATGGTGAGATGATGAGATGATGGAGATGATGAGACGATGAGATGGTGAGATGATGAGATGATGGAGATGATGAGGTGATGGAGATGATGGAGATGGTGAGATGATAGAGATGGTGAGATGATGAGATGGTGAGATGATGAGATGGTGAGATGATGGAGATGGTGAGATGATGAGATGGTGAGATGATGGAGATGGTGAGATGGTGAGATGGTGGAGATGGTGAGAGGATGAGATGGTGAGAGGATGGAGATGGTGAGATGATGAGATGGTGAGATGATGGAGATGATGGAGATGGTGAGATGATGAGATGGTGAGATGATGGAGATGGTGAGACAATGGAGATGCTGGAGATGATGAGATGGTGAGATGATGAGATGGTGAGATGGTGGAGATGGTGAGATGATGGCCATTGTGGGCATGACAGTGATGATGATGGTGTTGATGATTATGTTGATGATGGGGATGATAATAAGGAAGATGGGGACAATAATATGATGGTGATAAGATGATGACCATCACAGGAATAACAATGAAGGTGATGATGATGATGTTAACTATGATATGCTGGGGATGGTGAGGATGATAATAATGATAATGTTACTGGTGGTGATGTTGCTGTTGCTCCTGATGGGAATGATGGTATCTTGATAATGACGATGGTGATGTGATAGTGATGATGATAGTGGATAGGAATTGAGCATAGCTTCAGTGCCAAGCACTCTGCTTAGATATTTACATATTTTGCTACATTTTCTTCAAAACTCTTAGGACAGTTACCACAATTATCTGCATGTTTGTGCAGAGGGAGTTGAGATTTAGAGAGTTTATGGAAATGGCTTGAAATTACATTCACAGCTGGTTGTGAAATGTAGATTTTTATGTTAGTGCTTTTGCTCCATAGTGGGATCTGCCAACCACTTTGCTCACCTGCCTCACTGTGCCCTGGTTTCCAAAACGTGATCTGCTCTTACAAAAGGATGTGACATGCGGGCAGGGGTGGGACGCTAGGAGGCCTGCAATTCCACAGAGCAGAACAAGTCTGAAAAAGCATCACCAAGATGTGCATTTCACATAACCTTCAAACAACCAAGAGAAACAGAAGTAGTGGCACAGTCGTTCCCAGCAGAGCCTACAGCGAGGGGCCATGGTCCTGACTGGTACAATTTGAAACAATTATGTCTGCGATGGGAAATAAAGCTGCAAAGATTGTTTTTGGCCAGGGGTTTATAAGCTCTGAGTTCCTGTTAAGAGACTTGGAGCTCATGGTGCCTCTTATTTGTTGGGTTTGATTCAAGGTTAGGGCTAGCTCATGATGAAAAATGTAAAAGGGCCTTGACTTCAGACCTTAGGCACCACCAAGCTGACTGATCCAGTGCTCGGCCAGAAGAAGCACCACACAGATGGTTCGGGTTGCTTCGCCTAAATTCCTCCTCCAGCACAATGCGATGAATCTTGAACATATTTGATTTTTTTCTGGGGCCTCAAGGTCTCACCTTGCAACTCATTTTGTGAGAAGCCATGCAATCTTGTAAGAACAGAAAGTAAGTTCAGGCCTATGGCAGTCTAACCCACACAGAGAAAAGTGACTTTGCTCCAACTGAAGCAACAAAATCTGCAGGAATTCTTCCACATCCAATTACCACATCCAATTAATTCCCATAACTAAGCAGAACATGTCCTTTTTCATTTTGTCTCAGAGAACTCATTTGGGTCACTTTGCTGAATTAAAATTTTTTCCCAAGGCATGAGGATAAGAAATTCTCTACAATGTACCACCATGTAGTAGTTTTTCCAGAACAAAGTTGAGTCTGCCCTAAAAACGGTTAATTTGGTCTCCTCTCAGAATAAAGAATTGACTCACTTTTTTTTTTTAAAGACTAGTCTGCTATCTTCAAAATTTTGCAATCCAATCTAAGTGAGGCACCTGATTACTTTAACAACCTTGAACATAGTTTGGCGGGTGGGGAGGGGGGAGTAAAGTTTCATATTGTAGGCATGTCTGTTCTGGATGTCTGGGTCTGAGTTAAGGCATGGGGTGGGAGCATGTTCACCCCAGGAACTGCATGTTGTTCACTGTGGCTGAGGTAGAGGGTGATCCTCCTGGGGCAGCAGTGGGTGGGGAGTAGCTGGGTGTCCTCCATGGAGGACCACACTCTGACTCCTCCTTGTCTCTTCCACGTGAGGTGATGCGAAGCTTCTTGATGGGAGGAACCTGGTCTCATTCCGCCTTGCGACCTCAGCCTGTATTGGGTCCTGAGGCTGGTCTTCCATAGAAGGAGATAGAAAAGAAAAGGAGGAAGAAGGACAAAGATGAGAGAAGAAATGAGAAACAAAGAAATCTTGTGCTGTCCCTCCAAAGGGGACCAGACCCCCTCCCCCACCTTAGCCAATTGTATTCCTTTCTATAATGTTAAGGGTCAAACTCCCCACTATCATCTAAGCAACCCCCACCCCTCATCCTGTGGAACCAAGAGTGCCAGAGGACAGTAATAATAGCTAACATTCAATATGTACATATGAGCCCCTGTGTGTGCAACACTATACTTTTCAAAGAGCGGGTACCTCTTTTTCCTCACTGAATCAGGGGCTGTTTGCATACACAGCAAACACTAAGAGAGATGCTCAGATTGGGGATGGGGGCTGGAGGGGCAGAGCTGATACGCGAAGCTCATTTGTCTGGATCTCACTCCAGTCCTCTTGCCTGGAAAATCCCATGGACAGAGGAGCCTGGTGGGCTGCAGTCCATGGGGTCGCTAAGAGTCGGACACGACTGAGCGACTTCACTTTCACTTTTCACTTTTCACTTTTCATGCATTAGAGAAGAAAATGGCAACCCACGCCAGTGTTCTTGCCTGGAGAATCCCAGGGATGGGGGAGCCTGGTGGGCTGCCGTCTGTGGGGTCGCACAGAGTCGGACACGACTGAAGCGACTCAGCAGCAGCAGCCGCAGCAAAAGTGTTTGGAACGTGATTTCTCTAAACCTGCCTGATAATAAAAGTCAGCAAAGGCACTTTTTAAACAACAGCAGCAAAAAATCAGCCAAGGCACTTTACAGATGCTAGGTCCCTCGGCTGGGGATTCTGGGATTCACGTTTGGAGAATGTTACAGGAACCCGGTGCGAAGTAAGATCCCCCAGAATCCTGGGGCTGAAACCCCGCGGATGGGATGGTTACGGAGGTTTGCAGGTTTCCTCCCAGGGGGCTCCTTTAGAGCGGCCGGGGGCCGGCAGGGGGCAGCAAAGAGCTTCCATGTGTTGACATCCTCCGCGCCGTGCGGCTGTGATGGGAGCGGCTGGAGGCATCGCGCGGGCATTTCTGGGCTCGACAGCCTCGGAGCATCCGCAGTTGGGTTGGAGGCTGGTCGGTAGGCAGGTCACAGGTGGGCTTGCAGCTGCAGAAGATGGGGAGTTCCTAAACAGAATATCCCTCCCTTGTTTTTGGAAGCTCGCGGTGGCAGTTGCAGGGCGGGTGCTGGCTGCTGGCAGTGAAATGGGGTGCTGGGGGGAGAGTGGGTAGCCTGTTAGGAAGGGTCTCCTCCTTCTGCCAGGCAAGCAGCTTCCCCTCCCGACCACTGTTTGATGTGCAAAATGGGAGGTGTGATAGGATCCACTTCATACCTCGTTACTGAATGAATTAATCCACTTAAAGTGCTTAGTGTGATGTCTGCCAAGTGCTTAACTATTGATTATGTGTTAACGATTAGTAATATCTTCACTGTAATTACAGAGACTTTTGTGGTCTGGTTCACAGGCCGGTGGGGAGAGGCTGAGTGCCAGGTGGGAGGTGGGTGGGGCCATCCTTGGAGACCAGACAGAGCAGGTTTGCAGGGAGGCAACAACCTGCTCCCCCCAGGGGCAGGCAGACCCTCCTGGGGCCACGTCCACCTGAGGAGGGAGACCCTGGGTCTGAGAGTGGACAGTGACCAGGAGGAGCCTGTGTCCAGAGGGTCATCAGAGTCCCCCAGAGAGATGACCGAATAGACGAGTAAATGGGCTAGAATGAAGGTGGAGAAGAGGAAAGTGAGACAGGAACTGCTGTTCTAGGGTTTGAGGCCCCTCCCTGGGCAGGTATGGGGAGGGCAAGTGAGCCTGGGCCGGTGTGAGGGGGACAGGTGAGGACAGCTGCCCGGGAGTCAGGAGAGGCAGGTTTCCAAGGAGAAAGCACAAAAATCAGGCACGGTGCGGCCGGAGAAGGAAACAGTGCCAGGCAACGTGCCAAGGACAGCCCTGGGCAGGGCAGAGTTCCAGCTGCAGTGACCCCAGGAACGGGCAGGACAGAGGAGCTGGTGGTGGATGCCAGAGATGTGTAGGGGGAAGTTGGGAGCCTGGCTGAGGCCATATTTACAAAGGTCCAGGAGACTTACACACAGTAACATTCATGGCCACTAATGTTCCTCACTGCTAAGCCATGACCACTGTTCCAAGCACAGTATTTAAGGTGGTGGATGGGCCATTTCAACAGGTTATCCAGTTTTCCTGGGTCTCTCCCATGTATACAGGAGAAATCACATTACTAAACATCGGTTTTTCTCCTGTTAGAGTCTTTTATGGGATTCTCAGCAGAAAACCTAGGAGGGTGGAGGGAAATGAGTTTTCCTCCCCTATGTACTCTTACCTGAGAGACAGGGTTCAACATGAATACATCTTTCATTTCCTTAATCTTGTTAAGTTGCTCAGTCCTTTCCTCTCCTTTAGGATGAAAATATGTTGAATCTCACTCCTAGATATTTTGAAATTGAGCCATTTTTTTCTTTTCACAGAAATATGTTGCCATTTCAAACAGATCCCTCGTAAAGGCCCCTGACCTTTGGGCTCTAATGGGGCTCAGGTTAGGGTCTACCAGGAGGACTATCTCACAGGAGCTGTCATGCATCTTTAGGACGAAACCACATCCCTAATGATTTGATTCTCCTCTCTGTGATTCTTCAGAGCCTCTCTTGGCTCTCTGAGTCAGGCTTTTCTGAGTCTATCCAGGGCCTTCACACTCATCTCATCTCCAGACTCATCCCTTATCTGTCTTCTCTTCTAAGCCTCTCATATCCAGCCAATCACTGTAGCTTGATAATTTGTCATCTCTAAATGTTTCTTTAATCCAATCCTGTGAGTTTCCATATTTAGAATCTTTGTCTCAGTTCAAGCTCCTGGCTCTCATAGGCTAGAGGGAGGACTCCAAAATAGCAATTGCCAGCATCAGTGTCCTTGGGGTAGGACGTGCTCCCCAAAATGGGGAGTCCCATTTGCCTCCTTCCCTTCCAAAAGGCTCTGCAAGATGAGCAGATGGCTCTGACCCAGGGTCCTTTCAAACTTCTGCTTTTCTGGGGGACCCAGAGCACATGAGATTTTGTGTAGCCCTTTCAAAGGCAGATTCTTTTTCCTACAGCCCACCAGATCTATCATACAAAAGCCCCCTGGCCTTCACAAACCAAATGTTCCAGGGGCTCTGCTTCCTTGGTCAGGATCCCTTTGCTGGGAGCCCAGTGTTGGGGCTGGAGACCCCTCACTCCTTGGGGAGGACCTCTGCAATTGTAGTTGTCCTCCTGTTGGTGAAGACTGCAGTTCTGTCAGCTACCAGCATTTAGTATTGTCAGTCATTTTTGTCTCATCTTCTGGGAGGTGAGAGGGCATTTACTGGGATCTCATTGCACATTAAATTTGCATTAAAAGGTTGAAGGCTTCCCAGGGGGCTCAGCTGTAAAGACTCTGCCTGCCAATGCAGGAGACTTGGGTTCTATCCCTGGAAGAACCCCTGGTCTGGAAGATTCCCCTGGAGTAGGAAATGGCAACCCCTTATTCTTGCCTGCAAAATCCCATGGATGGAGAAGCCTGGTGAGCTACACTCCATGAAGTCACAAAGAGTTGGACACGACTGAGCAACTGAACATGCAAAGAGGTTGAACACATTTCATGTACTTATTCACCTTTTGGATAAAATTTTTTGCAAGCTGATTAGTCAATTTCTTGCTCATTTTTATTGAATTTTCTTTCTTTTTCTTACTGATTTAAAAGATTTCTTTACTCTAAGTATGAGTCCTTCATAAGATATAATCATCTCCTCTTATCCATGGTTTGCACAATTCTTCTCTTACCGGAATGTTTTGATGAATAGAAATTCTTAATTACATCCTAGACAAGTTATCTTTAAAAAATACTTAATAGTTTATGCATGTTTTTCCTGCTTAAAAAATATATTTTTTAAGATGCCTGTATCATAGCATTAAGCCATTCTTCAAGTTACCTTTTAGAATTTATAACAATTTCTCTTTATATTTAGATCTATAATCTATCTGGAATGAATTTTATGGATCCAACATAGAAGGAATCAATATTCAGAGTTTTAAAATATGGATATCCAATTTATCCAGAATAATTCATTTATTTGATACATTTGTATATGTGTTTAGTGAAATTTCTTATTGTATTCCATTCCTCTATTTGCCCATTTCTGCTTGTAATTATTTAATTTTATATAAATCTTAATATTTGTAGTAAAATTTTCAGTGTTTGTTCTATTTCTTCAAGATTGTCTTGGCTATTTTTATCACTTTAATTACATAAAAATGACTCAGATGAAAGAAGCAATATGCAGTTTGATTGTGGATTCACCTCATTTTGTTTTTAATTCCCCTATGATTTATGGCCCCAAATTCTAACTTGCTTGACAGATTATCTTTGCCAGTAAATCAACAAATATACACACATATCTGGTGCATCATGCCTCCTGGAACATATGCACTTTGTAGCCTCTGTCACATTGACTCCTGCTTCGGACTGGCCTTGAGGCTAACTTTTAGCTCCTGAAACAGCAAAATTATGTATACTGATGCTTGGTCTCTGGGACACTGACTTTGGGATGCTTCCTTTTCAAACCTAGGGGAAGCTGTGGTGCTATGAGAAGCTAACCCAGCCATCTGGAGAGGCCGTGCAGGCCCCAAAGACCTGGCTGAGGTTCCTACAACAACCAGCACTAACTTGCCAGCCCCAGGAGTGAACCTTTCTGGGAATAAGTCCTCCAGCCCTCTTCGAGCTCCCCCAGCTGGAGCCACGTGCGCAGTTGAAAAGCTGGAGAAAATGAATTGCTTTGTTTATTTTAAGCCTCTAAATTTTGGAGTAGTTCCTTATACATTCATGGAATATATGTATGTGTGTGCATGTGAATATATTGGGTGGTTTATTACACATTCATAGAATTGCAATGTGAAATGAAATGATATATTTTTAAACGCTTCTTGGTATTCTTGGAAGGAGTGTTGGCCTAACGCCTTTTCATAGTCAGAGGTGCAAATGTAGCTGAAGAACAGTTTTCCCTAGTGAATGGCATAGAATGGAAGAACGATAACATTGAAGCCTCCTGAGTAATTGGACACCATGCCCCATTAATCCAGTCGTTCAGTAAAGATAAGGCAGGCTAGATCGTATAAAATGCATTATGATCTCAGTAGTTTTGCTGATAATACAATGGTTGTGATTGTTCTCAGGTGCTTCTATGGTCAGTAAATAACAAGCCCTTGGAGTCACTGAATTGCAAATTGTGTAAACATATGTTATATGTCATGTCTCTCATTTCCTATAATGGGTGGAGAACCTAATAGGATATATGTAGATGATCCTACAAGTGAATTATGCTTTTTAGGTAATTATACTCTTTCCAATTGACATATTTACATTGTAGAAATGTTTGTCAGGCACACAGCAGGCTGTATATGTTCCAGTTAAACAATCTTTTTTCCGCTTCTCTGATAATCCTGGTAAACATGGTGAGCCTCCTTTGATGTACCTCCAATGATGCAGAGATGTGCCCCAAGTAATTTGAGACTAATAACCATTAACACGCTGAGGTTTGCAAATTACAGATTTTATAAATAACTTAGAGCAATTCAAGGTCATCTCTGTGAAATCCTGCTTGATTGCGTTCCGATGTCTCCTGCAAATTGTGTGCTGTGAATTTTCCATCTACCGTCCTCCCTGCTTGCTCTCACTACTCTTTGAACTTTGCTCCAAGCTCACAGGGGAGCCCTGGCGGAGATCTGAGGGCAGGGAGGTGGCAACATCAGGGTCTTCATTCTTTTGCCTCTCTCAGCAAGATCTCTGCAGGTCGACGGTGTCCTTGGCAACCACAGCTCATCTTGGATGCTGTTCCCCACACAGCACCCCCTTTCTCTGGGATCCAGTGACTACCTTCAGCAACCCTGCAGGGACCAGACGGTGATAAGTCTCTGGGCTCTGACCAAGTGCTTTCAGTGGCCCCCCGGGAAGCACTGGTGAGTCTCATTTCATCACTGATTGGCCGTGTGACAGTGGACAAGTCCCTGGTCCCTCAGACCTTCGGTATCCTCATCTGTCAAGTTGGGCAAACACAGCCGCCACTGCAGGGCTGCCAGGAGGCATATGTGGGCTCCGTTGTCACCACCGTCTCCAGGATGTCTCCTCATTTCCATCTGCCAAATGTCAATGCTGAACGAGGCGAGGGACTACTAAACTGTATACATTAAAAAGTGCTACTTAAGAACATAAAGAGTACAGGCCTCACCCCTGGTTCAAAGCCAAGTCCAGTGACCTAGACTTTGCAGGGACAGGGCCTGGAAACCTATATTTTCAAACGAACATGCCAAGTGCCTGATATTTGGAAGTCATGCAACAAGCCCTTACATAAGTCCTCAACAGCCCTTAGACACCAAAAAGAGGTTTCTTGAGTTGGTGCCTCCAGCTCTGGCCCTGGGGCCCACGTTGACTGTGACCCTCTGGAGGTCAACTTCATGGCCAGTTTCCTGCTCCAGGCTCTGGCAGAGTCTCTACAGATTATATTGGACACCTTCTCTCCCTCCCTGTTTCATAATCTAATTATCACAGCAACCAGATGTGACAGGCTCTCTCCCAAACCCATTTAAACATCTCAAAGGGCACCATTCAGGACCCAGGCCTTTTATCATCCACCAGGCCCCAACCCGAGAAGCCTGGAAGATCTCCTTGTGCTAATTAGCAATGAAATGTCCTTCTGCCAGAATAATCCGATTATCAGGCCTGGGAGCAGCTGCAGACCTTCACAATCAAACCCACGTGGAGAGAGCATAGCACGGGGGTCAGCCCCCTGGAATAGCACGCCCTCTCCCTACACTGGAAAAGACCCTGATGCTGGGCAAGACAGAGAGCAGGAAGAGAAGGGGATGACCGAAGATGTGTTGGTTGGATGGCATCATTGACTCAATGGACATGAGTCTGAGCAAACTCAGGGAGATAGTGAAGGACAGGGAAGCCTGGTGTGCTGCAGTTCATGGGGTTGCAAAGAGTGAGCGACTGAGTGACTGAACAACAACAATAACTCCTTACAAATACTTCCCTGGTCTGTATGTATGTGTTTGCAAATGTGATGAGTAGAAAGGTGCCTTCTGCCAGGAAATTAAATGCACAGATGCAGGCTGATCCACCCCTTTCCAGAGCTGTGAGCCATGTCAGTCCCGTGGTGCCTTCTCTGACAGCTGACATGAGCCAGCCATGTCTGTCACTCACCCAGTACAGCTTCCTGTGCTTCATTCTGGACCTTTTTGGGTAAGGCTTTTCTTTCTAGACACATGGGAGTATACTGCAGATATTGCTCCTCAACCTTTGAATGAATGGTCAGTTGCTAAGTTGTGTCTGACTCTCTGCAACCCCCATGAACTGCAGCACACCAGGCTTCCCTGTCCTTCGCTATCTCTTGCAATTTACTCAAAGTCATGTCCATTGAGTCGGTGATGCCATCCAACCATCTCATGCTCTGTCATTTCCTTCTCCTCCTGCTCTCAATCTTTCCCAGCATGAGGGTCTTTTCCAGTGAGTTGGCTCTTTGCATCAGGTGCCCAAAGTACTGGAGCTTCAGCTTCAGCGTCTGTCTTTCCAATGACTATTTGGGATTGATTTCCTTTAGGATTGACTGGTTTGATCCCCTTGCTGCCCAAGGGGAGACTCTCAAGAGTGTTCTCCAGCACTGCAGTTCAAAATCATCAATTCTTTGGCTTGGCCATCTTTATGGTCCAATTCTCATAGCCATACATGACTCCTGGAAGAACCATAGTTTTGACTATATGGACCTTTGTCAGCAGAGTGATGTCTTTGCTTTTTAATATTCTGTCTAGGTTTGCCATAGATTTCTTCCAAGGAGCAAGCATTTTTTAATATAATAGACTGGGTGGCTTAAACGAGAGACATTAAAAAAATTAGTGAAGTATAGTTGGTTTACAATGAACAACATGTTTTTCTCATGGTTCTGGATGCTGAAAGTCAAAGATCAAGAAGCCAGCATGGTTGAGTTCTCTTCCTGGCTTGCAGATGGCCACCTTTTGGAGAGGTCCTCGTAGGATGAAGAGAGAGCTTCGGTGTCTTTTCCTCTTCTTATAAGGGTGCTAATCCCGTCCCAAGGGCCCCACCCCCATCTAAGCCTAACAGCTTCACAAAGACCCCACTTCCAAACGCCATCACAGTGGGAGTTAGGGATTCAACAATGATTGAGGGAAGGGGTATAATTCAGTCCGGAGCACCTTGGTTGACTTGAAACCCCCTCGTGGCATTCTTGAATTCACTCATTCATTCAGAAGGGTTTGCTTGCTTGCTTGTCCGGCATTTATACACATCTTCACCCTCCTTTTCTATCTCTTTCCTCTAAGGAGCACCGAGCAATGGCTGCTGTGCATTTTACTGCATTCGATTACAATAACGGACCGCATTATGAATAAGGCAGCCGAGGCAGCTGAGTATGGGCTCGTTGAATCAAGAAGAGGAGGAAACATTGTCTTATAAAGATGGCAATATGTTTATTCAGGAGAAATATTTTTAAGAGTTTTCTGAGGTAGAGGTGAAATCACAAAAAATAACCCAGTATAAAGCCTTCTAGGGGCTTCCCAGGTGGCGCAGGGGTAGAGACTCTGCCTGCCAGTGCAGGAGATGTGGGTTCGATCCCTGGGTTGGGGAGATCCCGTGGAGGAGGAAATGGCAACCCACTCCAGTATTCTTGTCTGGGGCATCCATGGACAGAGGAGCTTGGCGGGCTACAAAGAGTCAGACATGACTGAGCACGCATGCACGAGACTGTCCAAGGAGGGAGCCCTCTGCACATCCCTTCTTTGAAGAGCATCTGATGGTCTCAGACAGCCTTGTAAGTGGACTTGCATTAGAGCAGAGGGATTTGAAGGTAGGTGTGGGGCTGAAATCTGGAAAGAAAGGGGAGTTGGAATAAGTATCTGCAAGGGGGCAGGTAGAAAGAGGAATGAGGAAAAACAAAAACAGCCTGCCAGCCTGTGAGGAGGCACAGGTGAGAAGGGAGTTTGGGAGATTTTTGCCCATTGCTGTGAGTTGTTTTGTATGGAGGATACCCTGTAAACCCTCCTCCACCCTGACACCTCGGGAAGGTCTGCTGTGCTCAGGGAGACTTGGGGACAGATGGGTTATCTCAGGGATGTCCATGAGGATGAGTTCTGTTCCAGGTTAGCAGGGAGTGAGAGTGGCTTCAGCACGTCAGCAAGAGACCAGAGGGGTACCTGCACAGCTTCTATTTTATGGACAAGCACCTTGAGGTTTGGCAAGGACATTGTTGAAAGCTACGGTGTACACCTGAAATAACCCATCTTTAGAGCTTATTTGAGGAGAATTCAGACTGTCTGGCTTCAATGACTGAATCATTTACACACTTTCGTAATGTTTCTAAAGAGGTCAAGTTGTGAGAATTGCTACAAGGTGGTAACGTGGATGAATCATGAACAAAGGCTTTCCTCCAAGAATTACATGGTGCCCATCCCATTTCTACTTGAAAAATCAAAGGTGGCAGAAAGCTCACTGCCTCCCAAGGAACTGATTAGATTTCTTTTAATTTGGGGGGGTGTTTAAAAGTTATTCTTCAAATAAGAAGAAGGTCACTTTTGATATTTGAAAATCTTAGTCCTCATTCAAAATTTTGAGGTAGCATCAAAGAAATATTTCCCCCAAATTATCAGAAAGTCTTTCCAACTCGTAGAGGGTAAGTCACAGCTGCAATGACTGTTTTCTCCCCAAGGCTAAAGAACCACAATGTTGCGAATGAATGTTTCTATGGCAACAGTTTCAAGTTCCTTCTCCAAAGGTTGCCTAGTCTAGCCAATGCGCAGTCTTCAAGATAGCTTCCCAGGTTGTGCTAGTGGTAAAGAACCTGCCTGCCAATGTAGGAGGCATAAGAAATGCAGGTTTGATCCCTGGGTAGGGAAGATCCCCTGGAGGAGGGCATGGCAACCCACTCCAGTTTTCTATTCTTGCCTGGAGAATCCCATGGACAGAGGAGTCTGGTGGGTTACAGCCCATAGGGTGGAGAAGAGTCAGACGCAACTGAACATACATTTGAAATTAGTAATTTAAAACAAAGGTTTTATATGCACAGGCTATTAGTCACCAACAACTTGCTTTCTATTGAGCCAAAGACATGTTAGGAGGGACCTGGGGAGGAGTGTAGGGAGCTGGCTGATGGGGCTGTGGAGTGAAACACCACCATCTGCTGAGTGGAGACAGCGCTGAGAGGTGGCTGCACAAAGTTGGATCTTCTTCTCACACAGTCAGGAGTCCCTGGTGGCTCAGCTGATAAAGCATCTGTCTGCAATGCGGGAGACCTGGGTTTGATCCCTGGGTTGGGAAGATCCCCTGGAGAAGGGAAAGGTGACCCACTCCAGTATTCTGGCCTGGAGAGTCACAAAGAGTCAGACACGACTGAGCGACTTTCACTTGCACTCACACTATCAAGAGAGGAGACAAATCACACAGCAAAGTATGTCCCTAGGAAGGAACCAGACTCCCTGTGGGAAACTGCAGTGCCCATGGAGTGCCAGGGGTCCTGGGGTCATGGACATGGGCTGACAAGTCCAGCCAGGGAGGACTGAGAGGAGGTACCGTCTCCATCTCTCTCATTCCCTGGCTGGGGTCCCTTCCCCACCAAGGCTCACGTCATACCGAATCATCGTCAAAGGGCTGTCAGGCCCCCAGCCAAGGAGCATGAGGAGAGGCTGTGGCCAAGGACCGAGCAGGAGACGGAAGCAGGATGGGGGACAGCTGTGGCTGTGGAACGGTCCCTGGCAGATTTCCAGACGATTCAGCAGAAGAGCCAGAAGGTGCATCCCAGGACTCCAAGACCCACTGTGAGAAGTTTAAGCTTCTGTTACCGGGAAGAAGAGGCGTTGGGTCCATGAGATGTTGGCGGGTGAGTTGGAATCAGGCTTTATTTTTTTATCCCATAGGAGACAGGAAGGAGACGCCTTCATAGAAAGGACACAGCTTATTTCAGATCTCACAGACAGCAAACTGTGAACCAGGGCTTGAACTCATGTTTGTTCCACCTCAAGCCCACCAATCACACTGCACTGAAAATCAGAAAGCAGGGGGAGTTTCCCTCACTCTTTCTGGCCCCTGTGGTCCATATGCCTGGAGAGTAAATGTTGTCCAAATGGTTTTCAGTAATGCCTCTGGGATGGGAAAAATAAAACACAAACCAACTCAAGTAAGATCATCTCACCGACAGAAGGTATTTAGCGTTTTTGTGAAACTTTAGTCCTTTCAGTGGCCATATAACCCTTGCTTTAAATACTCAAGATCCATGGATTTGGGGCAATTCCAGGGAAGATCCTACATTCCATTTACTTGTGAGACATACATCTGTCCCCAAACCAACAAAGAATATCGTGTTTAACTTACTTCCGTAGACCTACTCTACTTTTACAAAACTCTTAACAACTTTTAAAGAGAAGGAGAGCAAATAGTCCCACAGACTGTCTCTTTTGAGGTGGTGTTTAGAAAACTATTCACCTGCCGTAGGTCACTGAAAGCCCGAGGAAGTACACAGATAAGTCGGGATTCTGGCAGTTTTCCCGTTAGTCCCGGGAAATATGTCTCCCACTCATGCGGCATCTGAGGACCCAGGGTGGGAGAGGCAGCTGCCCTGCGTGTGCTCTCGTTCACCTGCGAGTCCGTGTGCATGTGTGACAAAGCTCTCTTTGTGTGTGCCATTTTAACTGTGTTGGGAGGAACTTACTCAATCAGACATCGCTGTGAAAGTTAACGGTGATTCCTGATTATGTCACTGAGTACCTGCCACCTAAGAACCTGCCCTGTCGGTCGGTTGTCAGGTGGGATCACCTGAACTAGTCAAGGATTGTTCAAGAACCTGAAGACATTTCTGCTTGGGTTTCAGGGCATGTAAGATGCGTTATATACAGTCACATGGGGGACAATTAATACAATCTATGTTTACACACTACTTTGCCAACAAAGGTCCATATGGTCAAAGCTATGGTTTTTCCAGTGGTCATGTATGGATGAGAGAGTTGGGCTATAAAGAAAGCTGAGCACCTAAGAACTGATGTTTTTGAACTGTGGTGTTGGAGAAGACTCTTGAGAGTCCCTTGGGCTGCATGGAAATCCAACCAGTCCATCCTAAAGGAAATCAATCGTGAATATTCATTGGAAGGACTGATGCTGAAGCTGAAACTCCAATACTTTGGCCACCTGATATGAAGAGCTGACTCACTGGGAAAGACCCTGATGCTGGGAAAGATTGAAGGCAGGAGAAGGGGATGACAGAGGATGATGGCATCACCAACTTGATGGGCATGAGTTTGAGTAAACTTCGGGAGTTGGTGATGGCCAGGGAGGCCTGGCGTGCTGCAGTCCATGGGGTCGCAAAGAGTCGGACACGACAGAGTGACTGAACTGAACTAAACTGATGTTTACATAATAGCATTGTATACATTTTTCCTGTATTTGCATATAGAATGGTTGGGCGTTTGTATGCATGCTCAGTCACTCAGTCGTGTCCAACTCTTTGAGACCCCATGGACTGTAGCCAGAATGGTTGGGAGAATATAGTAAAAAATATAGTGGTTATCTACATGCTGGGATTTCAATTAATATAACTCTCTTCCTCTTCCTCCTCCATCTCTTCCTTCTCTTTCTCTCCTTCCTCATGACTTTTTCTACTTGCTGACCTGGATTTTCAACATTAGCCATTAACTATGTGCACCTGGCTTATTCCTATCTCTTTTCCAGGACATTGCCTATCCTCTGGGAGGCCAAGAGATGCCAAGTGAAGATTGTCTTCCTGCCTTGTCATCTCAGAGACCCCAGACCTCCTTTCCCAGAATCGTCATCCAATTTATAGTGCTTAACTGTTAAGTACCTTGGTCCAGAGGAAGGAATGTGGCCCAAATTGATTACAAGATCAGAAAGGAAGCATCGTACATGGTGTAGGGTACTTGCAGGACAACCCTCTGAGATGTGGTGGCAAGCCAGTGACAGTAGTGCACAGTCACAGAACCAAAGGTTCTTTAGGGGAAGTGTCCCTGGTGACTCAGATGGCAAAGAATCTGCCTGCAGTGCGGGAGACCTGGGTTGGATCCCTGGGTCAGGAAGATCCCCTGGAGAATGGCACCCCACTCCTGTATTCTTGCCTGGAGAATTTCATGGACAGAGGAGCCTGACAAGCTATAGTCCAAGGGATCACAAAGAGTTGGACACGACTAAGCGACTAACACACACGCAGGAGAATTTCCCAAAGCCAATATTGATGGAGCCGCTGAAGTTGAGGCAGTAGAAAATATAAGACAGAGTTTCTTGGCGGAACTGAGCAGAAGGAATGAAGACCGGAAATCTGATATTCCCAGAGGTTTAGATGTTTTGGGCTCCTAGGTTATACTATTATTAGAACACAGGTAAATACTTGTTAAGTAATTATATACAACAAAGTTTACATCTTCCTTTTGTAGTCAAGAGCAAATGAGTCTTAGCATATTGAAAATTATTTCAAGTAGTTAATTGAAATTCAGCTATTTTATTCTATACATTTTCCAAATGAATTTTTAAATTATTTTAGAAGCTATGTTAGTTGTAAGCCAGATATCTAGTCTCTTACATAGTTAAGAAATGCTTACTGGGAAAAGCATGTGATACCACAGAAGAGAACAGAGAATTAGGCAGTGGCCTGAGAGATTTTCTGAAGGCCCATTGTCGGCCTGATGAGTCTAGTCTCCCATGACAGGGTGACGGGGCTTAGAGATGGGAAGATGGGGCAGAAGCAATATATCTTGACTTGAGCAAAGTTAGGGATGCTTCAGAGCATGACACATCTGTTTCATATTGAAAAGATATTCTCAGTGGCAACTGCCAGGTACAGACCCAGGTATGTTTTATTGGGTAATATTTTGTGGATGAAAGCTTGTCTATGCCAAGTATAAAGAAAGATTTTCTAAAAAGATGGGCTGAAATGTTGGAATTGTGAGTATCAAAAGTCATCATCAACTCCTCCATCACTCTGACCCATCTCACTCACCCAGCCCTCATATCCTATCAGTTCTGCCACAGGGATCCAACAGAACTTCACACTGTGTAGACACCATGACTTCATGGCAACAGAATCAGAAAAATGGGCTGCTGACCTAACTTCCCTATGAATTATCTCTAAATAAGGTACCAGAAGGAAAACATTTCAGTTGGCATTCTAATACTTCTTTGACCAAAAGTCATGGAGTAATTTTTGGAAATTTCATTTTTCTCAATCAAGCCTTCATCTTGCTGTTGGGAAAATGAGGAACTTGTGTTACATCAATGGTTTGCACCTTGACCCCTCACTACTGTGGCCAGAGGTTAGCTTGGGTGAGTGATCTTTATAAGCCTCAAGTACTCATGTCTGAAAAGAGTAGAAAGAACAGTGATTTCTTTGCTGAATTTTGGATAACTCTTATTCATGAAGATAACCTTTCATCAAACATTTCACAAAAATAAGTAAAGTGTTATTTATAACATTTATAAAAGCATAAAGAATGATATTGTTCCACAGCAAATCCAAACTACAGAGTTCCAAGCTGACAGCAGAAGTCAGCCTAATGAAATTCACTTCTTTCACATCCCCACCTGGCTTCAGGGACAAAGTGACACTTCATCCAGGTCTCCACTGATGAGAACTTATTACCACAGGAGGAGGATATGCAGGCATTTCAAAGGAAAACAATGTATAACTGTTATGCAAGAAAAGCTTCCAATTCAGTTGCTTTCAATGCCAAAATCTTCCTTTTAGATGAGCGCAGACCCAAATCTGAAACCAGACATCAAGAGTTTAAAGGTCAAAGCTGCTCCATCATTTCTTTTTTTATTAAGCAAATCCCGATTAACCAAACCCTTGAATAATGCAAAGCCATAAGTCATTGACAGGTCCTTAATGTGATGGAAGAATCTGACTTTCAAGTTGTTGAACTTCTAAGACGTAATGTAATGAGTAGGAAGGCAGAGATGTAAAATGCATCCCTCTTTACACTAAATGAGCCCGGATATGTTCCCTTAGCTCAGGCTTAGAAGCATTTTAGGTTTCTATTATAGTTTCTGCCACCCTATTAGGAGACAATCATTCCTGACAGGGAATTTGAGTGAATTATGCAATCTCTGAAGATACACCAGTGTCTCATAGTCCCCAGTGTCTTTGATGAGCTCACTTCCTGAAGCCATCAATGCATGCTTTAAATGCAACCTTGACTATAGTCTTGTGACTTCCTGGAAACTTTCTCTGATGTGTTCTAATGCATGAGGAGAGAGGGCCATGCATTCCTAATCTTTATTCTGGGTGGCAACAGCAAGAGTTGAAGGAAAGAAGGGACAAGCATTTGTTTTTTTTTTTTTTTTAAAGATGTTTTTGATGTGGATCCTTTTAAAAGTCTTCATTGAACTTGTTACAATATTGCTTCTGTTTTCTGTTTGGGTTTTTCAGCCACGAGGGCTGTGGGACCTTAGCTCTTCCACCTGGGGTTGAACCTGTACCGCCTGCGCTGGAAGGTGAGGTCCCAACCACTGGCCCACCAGGGCAGCCCTAGGATGGGCATTCTTGATGAGGAACCAGCATAGGAAAGGTGTGGAGGAATAAATGGACACACAGGGCATGTTTAGGAGATCATGCCTTGACTGAATTGCTTTTCCTTGGTATGTTGACTGTTTCAGAGATGAACACAAAATGCAAGTAGAGTTCAGGGTCATTTCTCTTTATTTGTAATTCACACAAAGACCTATAAGTCTCCACTAAAATGAATAAGAGTAAAACCACAAAAGTTAAACCATTGGAGGGGTCAGTTTCACCAGAATAGACCCATGTGCTGGCTATAAACATGGGCACCAAAGATAGGGCCCCTATCTTTGTGGCATCTGAACCCTGGTGAGGATCATAAGGAGATTCCTTAAGTAAGTTATCAGCAGAGATGGGTGCATTAACTTCCAACTGCTACACCAACAAATGACCACAAACCAGGTGGCTTATAGCACATTTGATTTCTTATGGTTCTGGAGGTCAGAAATCAGACCTGGGTCTCACAGTTTGGCAGGACTGTGTTCCTTCTGGGGCTCTAAAGGAGAATTCATTTCCTTGCCTTTTTCTGCTTCTAGAGACCTCCTGCCTTCCTCTGTTGGTGGTCTATTCTCCATTCTCACAGCCAGCAGTGTGTCATAGTCAAGCCTCTCTCAGACTTTGCTCCGCCCAATTTCACTTAGAAGGATCCCTGTGGTTACTTTGGACCCACTGTAACAACTTCCCAGCAAAGATGCTTAATTTAATCTCATCTTCGAGATCCTTTTTGCAAGCAAGGTAGCATATTCACAGGTTCTGTGGGGTAGAGCATGGGCATCTTTGGAAGGCTATTATTCTGCATAACTAGGGAATATTTCTCTGAGCTGATCCTAGAAGTTTGAATGAGATCTGAATCGATTAAACTTCTTTCATTTCCCCCGGCTTCTTTCCTTCCTTTCCCCCTTCCTTCCTTTCTTCTTCCGTTAATTTAGTCCAGAAGTCACTGGGAAGACCAAAGTGAATTGGTAACAGGAGCCTATAGGATGCTGTCAGAACCAGACCACAGAGCCAGTCTAGCACTAGCCTGAGACTCAGCATCAGAACAGGACAAGAGGCATGCCAGGCACACAGGAATTTACTTATCCAAGGAAGTATGTTGAGAATGGGAGCCAGCATTTCAGTGACAAGAAGGAAGGTAGAAATATGGAAAGACATCTTAGTAACACCCATGTGTGTTATTACGTAAGTGTTACACGTTTCCACTGAGAGAGACAACTGGAGTAGCAATTAGCACACACTGCATCTACATCTTGGCTTTTAAATACCATGGCGGTTCAATGCACTATCCAAACAGAAGCTGTCAGAGTAGAAGCACTTCGGTGCCCCAGACAGCACCCCGGGCAGCTCTGGGAGGCAGACTTCCTTCCAACACATCAGTGTGGCATCCAGTTGCAAGTCTGAGCTGAGTTTCTCATCTATCATTACTTGAGTATGCCAAGGGAAGCGCTGGGTACCCACACTGCTTGCTGCTGAAAGTACATCCAGAAAAAAATTCATCATTGAATAATGACTAAAGAGAACATTACTTCATCTATGAAGTATAATTGCAGTTCAATGGGAATTAAACTGGCTTTTCAAAAATTCAAGAAGGCAGAGCCTCTGTAAGATGGAGCAGAAAACCACTAGGTAAGCAAAATTTAAGACAAAAAGTCAACAGGATGAGATAGTGAAGGAAGTTAAACAAAACGAGAAAAGTCACATTGAGGACTAAAAAATTATGGAGATGTAAAATTCCATAGGCTCAAATAAACAATACAGACCACAAATATGCAAAAAATACCTCCCGGTTTCAGAGGAAAATAACTGAGATTAAAACCATTAGTAATTTCAAGAGCGAGAGGCTATAATAATATATTCAGAGATTAAAATATACAAAATTTAAATTTATGGAGAAATGTACTTTCAAAATAATTAATGCAATTTTAAATTGCTAAAAACAATCATTGTATATTATTGAAACACAAATGGCCATGGAAACATCCTATGGCTATTCACCAGGGTAGCTGTGCACAGAAAAAGAAAAATTCACATAACTTCTATCAGACATAGGCTCTCACTAGTCCTTGGCACCCAAGACACCACTGAATACTATTAGTTCAGGATTAGGGTAGTGAGATGACAGGTTTTTATTTATATCTGCTTCATGTTGGGTATGTACTCTGCCACTTTCATGAAGTTTCTGGGCTCCAGAGTGTAGGGCAAATGGAAAAAGTCCCTTTAAAGGTACAGAGAACTTGCTTCACCTTATACTGCTCTGCAGAACAGGGTATGATGCTTTGTGAGTCTCTTTGGATTTTAGGGGTAACTACATACCACATTTGGGAATATTGTTTAAATCCATTTACCCTTAGGGTAACCCATAGGCTGCAAGTTTTCATACAGGCTCAGCACACAAGAAGACTCTGCTTTAGGTCTAGACTCTAGCTTTAACTGCTCTCTGGATCTTTTGAACCAGATAATAGTAAAGGAAAGGTCAGTGTTAAGCCACGATGCAGGAAACTGTTGGTGTAAGAGAGGCACCTCATTTCATGGGACAGCACCCCAAACTTGCACAGAGTTACCTCAGATCTACGCTGAGTCTCAGAAGTCCATTCCATCTGTTTGTCAAGCCAGTGACTGTGTTGTATAAGGCACATGGCCACAAATTGATTTGTAGGCTTTAGCTCATTACGAATTCTCCTTCACAGTAAAACGATTTCCTCGGTTAGTGTTGATGCAAAGTGGGATACTATGGTGATGAATTCCACAAGCCGCTGAATGATGATGGTTCTGTTGGAAATGTTTCCTGCAGGGAAGGCAAATCTGCATGTAGAATATGTATGTGTTTCTGTTAGAATAAATTGCTGCCCACTGCACTATGGAGGGAAAAAAAGTACTGCACCTACCACCTGGTAGCAGGATGATTGGGTTTGGCAGCGGTGCCATATCAGCAGGGCGGCCATACAATCCACTTTCTCTAGTAGGACACTTCTGAGATTGAAAAGAGGAGCTTATGGGACAGCAGGACAGAAGGGATAAACCACAACTCTATTTGGTCCCTGTGGTTCAGTTGCTAAGTCGTGTCTGACTCTTTGTGACCCCATGGACTGCAGCATGCCAGCCTCTCCTGTCTTTCACTGTCTCCCAGAGCCTGCTCAAACTATGTCCATTGAGTTCATGATGCCATCCCACCATCTCATCCTCTGTCACCCCCTTCTCCTCCCGCCCTTAATCTTTCCCAGCATCAGGGTCTTTTCCAGTGAGTCGGTCTTCACATCAGATGGCCAAATTATTGAAGCTTCAGTTTTAGCATCAGTCTTTCCGGTGAATATTCAGGGTTGATTTCCTTTAGGATTGACTGGTTTGGTCTCCTTGCAGTCCAAGGGACTCCCAAGAGTCTTCTCCAGCACCACAGTTCAAAAGCATTGATTCTTCATTGCTTAGACTTCTTTATTATTTTATTATTGTATTTACTTGGCATTAGTCACTGCTAAGGACATCATCAGTGCACAGCAAAGGAAACCATAAACAAGATGAAAAAACAACCCTCAGCGTGGGATAAAATATTTGCAAACAAAGAAACTGACAAAGAATTGATCTCCAAAATATACCAACAGTTCATGTAGCTCAATATAAAAAAAAACCCAAAAAACAATTAAAAAATGGGCAAAGACAAAAATAGACACTTCTCCAAATGAGACATACAAATGTATAACAAACTCATGAAAAGATGCTCAGCATCACTAATTATTAGAAAAATGCAACTCAAAACTACAATGAGATATCACCTCACACCAGTCGGAATAGCAATCATCAATAAATCTACAAGCAATAAATGTTGGAAAAGATGTAGGGAAAAAGGGAACCCTCTTGTGCTCTAGGTGAGAATGCAAATGAATGCAGTCACTATGGAGAAGAGTATGGAGGTTCCTTAAAAAAACTAAAAATATAACTACCATGTGACCCAGCAATCCCACCATGGGCATATGCCCAGAGAGAACCATAATTCAAAAGGACACATTCACCCCAATGTTCACTGCAGCCCTATTTACAGTAGCTAGGACATGGAGACAACCTGAATGTCTATATACAAAGGAATGAATAAAGAAGGAGCAGTACATATGTACAATGGAATATTACTGAGCCATGAAAAGGAACAAAACTGGGCCATTTGTAGAGACATGGGTGGACCTAGAGACTGTCATACAGAGTGAAGTAGTCATAAGGAGAAAAGGGGAATGGGTGGGATGAACTGGGAGATTGGGACTGACATACACACACAGCTATGTATAAAATAGGTAACTAATGAGGTCCTACTGTAGTGCGCAGGGAACCCCACTCAGCACCCTGTAGTGAGCTACATGGGAAGGAAATTCAGAAAAGGAGGGGATCTATGTATACATGTAGCTGATTCACTTTGCTGTGCAGCAGAAACTAATACAACACTGTAACGCAAATAAACTCCAATACAAATAAAAAAAGGAAGCAAAACCATCAGTACTTGGCAGCAGCAGTGTCCGACTTAGCCTAGTGAAGGATGTCCAGCTTGTGGAGACCGTGCATAGTCTTCCTTCCTGATGCCACAGAACCTTTGTGCCCACAGAGAAAATGCCAGGCTTCCTGGAGAAAGAGGCAGATGGATGTCCACATGTGTTCACCCTGTCCACCTGGTTATTGAGTGTTTTCCCAATGAGCTATGTCTCCTAGTGTTTATTTAGTTCTATCATAAATATCTTCATTCACCATGCCCTTTCTAAGAGGTCTATCCACACATCACTCTTCTATATGACATGTAATTTTCAGGAGTTATTTTTCGGAAAAAAATATGAGCTGCCAACCAATCCATTTGCGACCACTATGCAGGCTCTGTCTTTTCCGTTGTATAATGAACATATATAGAGAACACTGCCCAAATTCTTCCTTGCATAACTTTATCATGCAACTATCCTAAAGGGGAACCATTGAGGGGGCGCTCTCTCGGTTTCACCTCCAATGGTGACAGCATACTGTGCAGACTTTGAAAGAGACCCCTAATTCTTCCCAGCTGTGTCAGCTGGCTGTGCAGAGGTGCACGTGAGCTGATGGAGAAGTAATAGAGTATTAATAGCATGTGTTAGTAAGCTTGTGCTAACATGGACAAATATCATAGACTGAGTGGCCAAGACAACAGAAATTTACTTCCTTACAGTTCTGGAAGCTAGAAGTCCCAGGTGAGGGTGAAGGCATGGGTGGGTCCTAGGGAGAATTGTCTTCCTGTCCTGCAGACAATCCCCCTTCTCCCGGTGACCTCACATGGTATGGCGTAGGGAAGCAAGAGTGAGAGAGTCAGTTTCCTCTTTGTGTGAGGCCACAGGCCACGTTCGCATCAGATTATGGCTCCACTCTTATGACGTTATCTAACTTTAACTCCTAAAGACCCTTTCTCCACATATAGTCACAGTGGAGGCTGGGACTTCAACACACCAATTTCACAAAATTCACTGGACAGCAGAGTCAGAGCAGGTAACTTTGGACTATGAGCTACATCCTCTTGAAGGTTACCTGTGCCTCTGGACTGGTTTTGGTCTCACTTAGATAACTTCCATTTAACTAACCTATCTTTTTAAAAATGACTTGCAAGTTCAGGTAACAATTAGCCAATGACAGTAAACTGAGGTTGCTGAGTCCTCAATGCCCTTTATCCTTGATGTCCTAGGATAAAGCATTTGATCCTAAGATTTGATCCAAAGCATTTGATCCACTGAACCAGGGCTCAAATGGTAAAGAATCTGCCTGCAATGCAGGAGACCCAGGCTCAATCCCTGGGTTGGGAAGATCCCCTGGAGAAGGAAATGGTAACCCACTCCAGTATTCTTGCCTGGAAAATTCCATGGACAGAGAGACCTGGCAGGCTACAGTCCAAGGGGTCACAAAGAGCACCTAACAGACACACAGGGCCCAATAACACCTCTGGTGTTAGGCAAAGAAGAATCATTGTCTCTAAAGAAAGTTTGGATTCAGAAGGTGATGCAAAGCCCAGCAAGGAAAAGTGGTGTAATCAGCACATTGTTTAGAAGACAACCAGGAAACTCTATTTCATTGCAGGAAAAATGAATCAGAAGTAATGCAAGTGGTGAGAGAGCTTTGAAACTGGTCCATGACAGTGAAAAAGAGAAACTGAACTAGCACTGCACCGATGGGGAGAGAGAAGGGAAGAAGCAGAAAAAAGCAATTTTCAGCCACAGGGTAATATAACCCCCATGGCATCTGTTTCTTCCAGACTAGGCTGCAGAACTAAACCATATGAATAATAGATGAAGGATATATTGATGATGCGAGTTAATAAGAATATTTTAATAATGTGCTTAAATGAAAACTCCAGGGTTGGAGAAGCAACTAAGAGTGAGCGTGATTAGAGGTTCATCTGTAGCATCATCGTTCTCGGTTTTTAGTGATGGTTCCAGTGATGGTGATGGGGACAGGTGATAACAGAGTGCTCGTTACATATCAGGCATTGGGAATACTTTTTTTTTTTTAAGTTATTTTACTTTTTTGGCTGCACTGGGTCTTCATTGCTGTACATGGGCTTTCTCTAGTTGCAGTGAGCAGAGGCTACTCTCAAGCTGTGGTGTGGGGGCTTCTCATTGTGGTGGCTTCTCCTGTTGCAGAGCACAGGCTCTAGGGCGCATCTGTCTCAGTAGCTGTGGCATGGGCTTAGTTGCTCTGCTGCATGTGGGATCTTCCCAGACCAGGGATCCATCCTGTGCCCCTTGCATTGGCAGGTGGACGCTTAACCACTGGGCCACCAGGGACTTACATCGTATAGTCCCAGGAATATATCATACAGGGCAGAGGCTCTGTTTTTGCCAAGCTCTATTTTATATACTGGTGATACCTCAAGAAATAAATAGAAAAACCATGCCTTCTTCAAGTAGATATTGGTGTATGTCATCCTTCTTCCTACTTGTGCCATCATCCTGTTTCATTTGTGCCAAATAGCCTAACACAGGTACCAAGTTTCCTGAGCGCTAGAGTAGAGAAATGAGTATCTGACCCTTGATGGCAGCAAGAGGCGGTCTGGACGTTGCCCTGTGGAATTATAACCCTTGCTTTGAGAACTCTCGTGTTGTCGCCCTGTCCCATGCAGGGTGGCAGCTCTCCATGGACGTAGCAGCCTGAGCCCTGACAGCCTGCGGAGCAGCAGGAGAGCCAAGGCTGGAGCTAGCATTGCGCACAGGAGGTGCCCTCTACCCAGATGCCAGAGCTCTACAGCTCGCCAACTGGGACATCTTGTTTTTGTTCACTCAGCGAGTTGTCGTTGATGGGCCATCCAGGTAAGCAGTTTAGGATATTAATAACCATCTCATTGCACGGTCATCAATAGAAGCCATAAAAAACAAAGTCATCAAAGAGGAATTTTGTATGAACTGCACAGATATGAGAGGGGGAAGCCGGCTGCTGGCTCAGAAAATGAACTTCATGAACTCAAACTCGGTCGATAGCTTTATATATATAACTACAAAACAGAACTTACAGATTCTCCAAGAGTTTATCTCATTCTGCAGGATGACTCATATTGACCAAGCTCGTGACTTGAAATTGAGTGCCTGTTTATTTAGTTTCACGGGGAGGCTAGAGCTGTCTAAATAATCAGTTCATTCTCTCATGCAGGGAAAAGCCATTCGGGAGACCAAGTCATGAAAAATTAAATGGTGAGAGCTGAGCTAACGTGAATAGAGCATGTGTGAAGCACTGGGTACTAGACATTTTATTTCTCTTATCACATTTCATTCAAATAAAGTCTCTGAGCTAAAGTACCAGAAGCTTATAGAGTTTCAGTACTTCTCCCAGAGCTGGGGTATAGCAGAGCCAGAACTTGAACCCACTTCTGTCTGTCCAGAAAGGTATTCTCACAGCACTCCACTCCTGAAAAGTTAACATCTTCCTGGAATTTGATGTGGTATTTTATTGTAGGCTATTTTCTTACGGAGTGGGGGATAGAAATGTACTGTGATGAGAACATGACGTTTGAGGTGAGCTTCCTGTGTTCCTATCTCGCTTCTGCTTCCTGCATGGTTGATATTGAGCAGATTTGGTTTGGCTCAGTCATTAAGTCATGTCCAACTCTTTGCGACCCCGTGAACTGCAGCCCACCAGGCTCCTCTGTCCATGGGATTTCCCAGGCAAGAATATTGGAGTGGGTTGCCATTTCCTCCTCCAGATTTCTTCACAATCCATGGATTGTATCTGGGTTTCCTACATTGCAGGTGGATTCTTTACCACTGGGCCACTTGGGAAGCCCTTGAGCAAATTACAAGAGTTCAGTTCTCTGCGAAGTCATCTGTAACTATAGAAATGAGGGAAATGACAGTCAAGTGCCTAGCACGTAGAAAGTGCTCAATAAATATTAATTATTATTTGACTTTACACCCCAATTAATTGTCCACTGTTTTTATAGCTATCTCAATGTGGACTAATTTTGTTGAATAAAATAAGCCTTCCTCCAGATGGTCATGAAAAATCAGGCTTTTTGTCCACTTCTTTTGGTTGTTCATTTTTCTCAAGATTTTACACACACACTGTGTCATTCAGACAGCATGATTCTACTACAATTCCATACTGTGAGTTTAACTTCCTAGAATTTTGCTCTGATCCAGGTTATCCTGAATGGATGCGGCTGTTTCCACCGTCTCTTGGGGGAGCCAGAGAGTCCAGTCATGGTCCAGCTCTCGTTGTTACTGGTTACACCATAAGAGTGATTTGATGGGCCTCAGACTTGGGTGGACATTATCACAAGCAGAAAGTTAGACATGGAAAGTTAGATGTGCAAGGACTTTGTGATCCCCCCTTGAGGGACCAAGACATCGAGGCCCCTACAGAAGTGACAGGCCACTTACTGACATTTGGTCAGGGTCAGCATTCAACAGACACGGTCTGATCGGGCCCACACAGCAGCCACGGGCATCGTCAACACTGTCTCAGGAGACAAATTTTATATCTCCATGTTTAAAACCCATTACCTCCAGGATAGAATTCATTTTCCAAACTAGATCTATGGACTGGCCTCTGCCTGTTTTCCCCAGCCCATCATTCATGACTTTTCTGCCTTATAACTTATGGTCAACCACGCGGAATTACTGGTAGGCACCCCCACTCCCGCATCTACCTGACCCTGTTCACACCCACAAAATACTCCCAGCAACTCTTCTGCCTGTGTGCTATTTCTCAGCCATGCTCTCACTTCCTCTGCTTTGTAATTGTCTTCTAGATGTTTTAGACTCTTTTTTTTTTTAGCTAATAGACTATTTTAGAACAGCTTTACATTTACTAAATAAGTCAATAGATTTACTGATAAATTGAGTGATGCTATGGAGTTCCCCTGTTCTCTCTCTCCTCTGCCCAGATTATCTCCATTAACAGTGTGAATTGCTGTGTACAGTTGCTACAATTAAAGAATGAATACTGATACATTTGTACTGACTAAAGACCGAATCTTACATGAAAGTGCACTCTGTATTGTACAGTGAAAATATGTTTGGGCAAATATTTCATGTCCTGAACCTACCACCAGTACAGCATCATACAGAACGGTTTCATTGCCCTAAAAATCTCTGCTTCATCTGTTCCTTCTCCTTCCTCCGAACTCCTGGAGACCACTTTTATTTCTACACTCTTTTTGCCTGTCTGAATGTTATGTGATTGAAATAAGACACTATTTAGCCCCTTTCACTTAGCAGCAGGCATTTTGCCATGTTTTCTCATGGCGTGAGGGTTCATTCTTTTTATTGCTAAGTAATACACTTAGGGATACACTATATGGATGTACCATAGTTTGCTTATCTATTCATCTTTTGAAGGACATCTTGGTTGTCTCCAGTTTTTAGTGAAGGGTAAATAAAATTGATCTAAACCTCTATGTGTAGGTTTTTGTATGGACCTAAGTATTCAAGTCATTTGAAAAAAATAACTAGGAGCACACTTGCTTACTCATAAGACTATGTTTAGCTGTGTAAAATACTGCCCACCAGTCTTCCAAAATGGTACAGCCAAAATGGCTGTACCATTTTGCATTTCCACCAACAATGAAGGAAAGTTCCTTTTGCTCTGCATCCCTGTCATCATTTGGTGTTGTTAGTTCTTTAGATTTTAGCCATTTAAATATGTTTGTAGTGGTATCTTTTCATTTCACTTTACAATTCTCTAATAACCTATGATATTAACCATTTTTATATGCTTATTTTCCATCTCTATATCATCTTTGGTAAAGTGTCTGTTCAGCTCTTTTGCCAATTTTGCCAAAACTTGGGTGTTTATTTTTGAGTTTTAAGAGTTCTTTGTACATTTTAAATGCAAGTCATGTATCAGATACGTGCTTCGCAAATATTTTCTCCCAAACTGTGGCTTGGTTTTTAATTCTCTTAATGAGTCTTTCTTTTCAGAGCTTTGATAATTTTCATGTATGAAATTAAAATGCTTTTCTACAGGAAGGCAAGAGGACACACCGTGTTCTTCTCTGCAGTTTACTTTCTCTGTTTCATTCCCCAAAGTGGCTGTCCTATGAATCTATCTCCCACTCCTGTTTTAAATTCAAAGCAGGGTCACCTCCTTCCAGAAGCTACCACAATACGCCGTTTCCTCCAAGGCATAAGACAGTAATGGATCCCTGCCTCTGCCTCTCTACATTCCTCTACACTCCTTATGAGTCACCCTCCTGTCTCCCACCCCCTGCTTCCTCCCTCTCCTTGAGATCACCAATTATATTATGGCATTCTGCTCATGACTCAGTTTTTCCCTCCTGCAATGAAAGATCCCTCCTGGCAGGTTATTTTTCTTGTTCAGTTTTGACCATCACTGTCTGATACATTATGAGTACCCAGTAAAAGGGTTTGGCCAATATTATTGAATACATACATTTGTTTAAAATATTGAATATACTAAATGAGCTGCTGAAAAACCTCAGAATAAAAGGCTAGGCATTCTGCTACTGCAGACCACTTTTAAGACTCATTCACGGATTTAAATTTTTCTTTCAGAGTGACACAAATCAATAAAATATACAAAAAGATAGTGTATTAATATACCTAATCTGAAACTTATCTTTCATATGCATATGAAACATTTGGAATTATGACCAGGCACTAGATCACAAACAAATCTCAACAAGTTTGAAATAACCAAGATATAGCTCATAGGCTCTGACCACAATGAATCAAATCAAACACCAGTAATAAAAATATAAAGGAACAAAATAACCCATAGAGATAAGATAAAGTAAAGTTACTCACAACTGAGTAGCTCAGAAGTCTACACAGTATTCACACTTCTGCTAATCATATGATAAAGAAACTGAAAACTTAACCAGTATCTCTTTTTTTTTTAAGAATAAGCTTACTGAAGATAGTGTATAGTCAATCACCTACTTCATAAATTCTTGTAAATAGCATTTTCATCTTGTTACATTTATAAGAAGATTTGGCACATCTCGGAATGTTTTCAAACTTTATTTCTTAGAGTCCCAAAGCTCTTCAAAGGTGCCTCAGGAGACCACAGGAGGGGCAGCAGCAAACAGGTCCCCAAGAGTGCTTCTTCCCCAGTGAGGATGGTCCAGGCTCCATGAAAGTAGACCCCTAACGCCCAACTTTGACATCAAAGCCACGGACTACTGCATGTTTTCAAGTCCAAAGGTAATACAGGACTTCATCGTTGCTTCATTCATGACTCAATGAGATTATCAAAAACTAGTGTAGCTTTTTCTCTCTTCACATTGCCGTGAACTCTGTGACTTTGTTCTTAGCCTCAGAGAAGGTCTGCTACAATAATTTCATGGGTCACATGTGAACACCAGATCCAAGAGGAGAAGGGAGGGCATCTTGTACTAGATTTCTCTCCTAGAAGGAAAGAAACTTGGCCCCAGAAGCCTCCTTCTTTCTACATGAACTGGTCAGCTCCCTGAAGACAGCATGGGATGAGTCTCTAGCAGGGCACTTTGCTGTTAGCACAGGCTGAGTCGCTGCTGGGCAGGTAGTGAGGTTGTGTGCAGCTTTCATTTGAAAAAAAATTATATTGAAAAAAATATTTCAGTTAGGAGACTACTGACTTTAATGATCTCAGAGGTTGTTCTCACTAATCAGTCTGCAATACATGACTCAACATACATTCAAGGCTTCATCTGAGGGCTGGCCCGAGATGAACAGTGGCAGATTCTCAGTTTGCTTCTGGGTTCCCGTTGGCTCAGTTGTAACCTTCTATAAATTCTCCAAGCTAGGCTTCAGTAACACATGAACCGTGAACTTCCGGATGTTCAAGTTGGTTTTAGAAAAAGCAGAGGAACCAGAGATCAAATTGCCAACATCGGATGGATCATTGAAAAAGCAAGAGAGTTCTAGAAAAACATCTATTTCTGCTTTCTTGACCATGCCAAAGCCTTTGACTGTGTGGATCACAAGAAACTGTGGAAAATTCTTCAAGAGATGGGCATACCAGACCACCTGACCTGCCTCTTGAGAAACCTGTATGCAGGTCAGGAAGCAACAGTTAGAACTGGACATGGAACAACAGAGTGGTTCTAAATAGGAAAAGGAGTACATCAAGGATGTATATTGTCACCCTGTTTATTTAACTTATATGCAGAAAATATCATGAGAAACGCTGGGCTGGAGGAAGCACAAGCTGGAATCAAGATTGCCAGGAGAAATATCAATAACCTCAGATATGCAGATGACACCACCCTTATGGCAGAAAGTGAAGAAGAACTAAAGAGCCTCTTGATGAAAGTGAAAGAGGAGAGTGAAAAAGTTGGCTTAAAGTTCAACATTCAGAAAACTAAGATCATGGCATCCGGTCCCATCACTTCATGGCAGGTAGATGGGGAAACAGTGGCTGACTATTTTGGGGGGGTTCCAAAATCACTGCAGATGGTGATTGCAGCCATGAAATTAAAAGACTTGAAAGTTTCTAAGAAAAATATATCTTAAATGTTCTCATCACACACACACACACACACACACACATGAAGAAATGATAATTATGTAATATGATGGAGATGCTAGCAAACACTATGGTTATAATGATTTTGCAATATATAGCATATCAAATCAACATGTTATATACCTTAAACTTACACAATATTATTGTCAATTATATCTCAATAAAGTGAAAAAAATTAAAAAAAAATAAAAGACACTTACTCTTTGGAAGCAAAGTTATGATCAACCTAGACAGCATATTGAAAAGCAGAGACATTACTTTGCCAACCAAGGTCCATCTAGTCAAGGCTATGGTTTTTCCAGTAGTCATGTATGGATGTAAGAGTTGGACGGTGAGGAAAGCTGAATGCCGAAGAATTTATGCTTTTGAACTGTGCTGTTGGAGAAGACTCTTGAGAGTCCCTTGGACTGCAAGAAGATACAACCAGTCCATCCTAAAGGGGATCAGTCCTGAGTGTTCATTGGAAGGACCAATGTTGAAGCTGAAACTCCAATACTTTGGCCACCTGATGCGAAGAGCTGACTCTGGAAAAGACCCTAATGCTGTGAAGGATTAGGGGCAGGAGGAGAAGGGAATGACAGAGGATGAGATGGCTGGATGGCATCACCGACTTGATGAGCATGGGTTTGTATAGACTTCAGTAGTTGGTGATGGACAGGGAGGTCTGGCATGCTGCCATTCATGGGGTCGCAAAGAGTCGGACACGACTGAGTGACTGAACTGAACTGATACCACCTGTGCCCTTATCTCGGGTTCTTGGCAAAAGAGATGTATCACTCAGAATAAACTGCTTGAATCAGATGCCATAAAGGAAAACAGCTTGTAAAAATTCAGCTACTTTAGTATGACTGTAGTGTAGGGCAGAGGGAAGGGTAATGAGATCAAAATGTTCCTGAATGAATTATTTTGGTCAAAACGTACCACATTACATTCAACCTAAATTATCCCTAAGGATTCTTTACACAATCACTTTTGCCAAGTGTACAGTGATTCTTAGAATTCAGAATGAGTCATGATTAAATTCTGGGGACACTAGGCAGATGAGCTGAAATGAAAGTACGCAATATAAAATTTTAAGGCCCATGAAGTTTTTATTATTTCAAACATACTACATATCATCCTCTCATGAACCCTAAAAGGAGACCTCTGTAATTACTCATCTTTACAAGAATACATTTTGAGTAAGGACAGATACAGTCAAGGATTCCCTGATGGCTCAAGTGGCAAAGAACCCACCTTCAATGCAGGAGACACAGAAGATGTGGTTAGATCCCTGAGTTGGGAAGATTCCCTGGAGAAGGGCCTGGCAACCCGCTCCAGTAATCTTGCCAGGAAAAAATCCCAAAGACAGAGGAGCCTGGTGGGCTACGGCCTGTGGGGTTGCAACAAGATGGCCATGATGGAAGCGACTGAGCACACACACACGATCACAGTCCATCCAAAAGGAGGAGAACAGAGGTTGGGAGCTCACCAAAAAGAAGCTGGAACTACGCAAATAGCCTTGCGCCATTGAGATTCACCTCCCATCCTTGTTCCCTCACAGGTTCTCAGCAACACAGCGAAGGTCCCATGACTGTCTAGCCTAAGTACCAACAGGACTAGAGGGATGCGCTGGGCAGTCACCAGGAAGCAGGGCTCAGGTGAACGGTCCAGTGTGGAATTCACCGCAGAGTGTCTAGCAGTCAAAATATCTGGTGGGCACCAGCGTTTGGGCTTGTGGTTTCCAAGGTGAGTGGTGATGTGTCTGGAGGTTGGAGCCACGGACTCTGTGCAGTCATGAATGGGTACTGTGTTCATGAACCACGCTGGGACTGGTGTTTGATGGGCGTCTTCTAGAAGCGAAACGTTAAACCACGTGTACCCTTCTGTCCAATGGGAGTAGAAGTGTGTCCCGCGTGCTCCACAGATGCACTCAGTCCATCCCTAAACCTCCCAACAGAATGTTGGATTCATATGCCTGCACCCTATTCTGACCAGGATTCAGGATACAGGGTGAGGACAAGCCCTCCTGGTATTAAGACTTCCCTCAGTGATAGGATGAATGAGCGAGTGAAGTCGCTCAGTCGTGCCTGACTCTTTGCGACCCCCATGGACTGTAGCCCGCCAGGCTCCTGTGTCTGTGGGATTTTCCAGGCAAGAATACTGGAGTGGGCTGCCATTTCCTCCTCCAGGGGATCTTCCCCACCTAGGGATCGAACCTGGGTCTCCCTCATTGCAGGCAGACTCCTTACCATCTGAGCCACCAGGTACCGATAGGATGAATAGAGGCAATTACATATGCACGGCACATCAGTTCTGTTTGGTGATGGCTTTCAAGAGTAGGAAGCAACATTTCCTGGGCTGTCATCGGGGGCTCTTCCTTCGAGCCTTATATCCTTAAACATGTATGTGGTCTGTCTTATGAGGATGCCAGGGCTGCCGTGGAAGCACAAGCAAGATGTTTAGAGCCCTCTCCCAGCTGCTACATCCTCTGGGTCCTCAGTTCTACCTTCCAAGTCTCCTGGAGAATTCAAACACCAATAAAAGCAAATTAAAAATAAAATTCATGATCAATGGTGTTATACAAAACCACAAGGATGTTAAACTAATTTCTCACAAGAAGTTGTTAAATTTAAATTCCATGAGTAGATTTCTTTTATTAACACGATGTACATGATAGGAATTGAAGGGTGCCAGATTTTGTTAATATTTTTGAAACGTTAGAGCATATTCGAAAGGTATTTCTCTAGTTTGTGGTAGACGTTTTAGGGAAACGCAGAGAATTCATTCTGTGTGTAACGCGACCATGTAACAGCATCCAATGCTATCAACTCAGTGAGGCCAAGGTCACACACCAGCTGCGCAAATTGAGGCTTTTCCTGTGAAACCGAGGGGATATTCTTTGCCCTTTCAATCCCCGGGTGCCATGCAAAGGATGAACCCCCTTCCTCCGTTCTGTAAGTGAGCCGCAGGTGTTGCAAATGCAAGATTTTCCAATTGAGAGAAGCTGCTCAACTACTGAGACCTGTTTGGAATCTGCCTCCCCGCCTCCGTCTCCATGTGGACCCGGTGCTGGAAGCGAGATGTTCGGAGCTTCTAGAAGGCCCCCTTCCACCTGCAGCGGAGGAGGGTGAGGAGGACGCCCAGGCCGGCGTCCTCACTGCTGATTGTGGGGAAGCGTGGCGGGTACATAAGGGGAAGCCCGTGGCTGCGGTCAGGGCTGAGCTAGGCTCTGCCCCAGAGGTCGGGTTTGCTTTGAGTGGGTTTCAGGGAGGCGGGGGGAGTCAGGGCTGGTGGGCCTGAAGGATTTTGCTTTTCTTCAGGGCAGCGTCCCTGCTTTTTTTCTCTCTCTCTGATTCTCCTCCCTAAGCCCACTCTCACTGCAAGTCTCTCCTGCTCTCTTATCTCACTCTGACAAATGTGGGGCCTGTCTCTGGCCTCTCTGAGGGGCCCGGGGCTTGGGAGGGCCTGAGCCGGCCTACTCACAGGGAAAGCCTCTTTTCTTCTGAAGCCCCCCCTTTCTCCCCAACCCTTTATTCTTCAGCAAAAGGACCTTGAAAAGTGCCTGTCCTCAGGCCAACAGGCCACAGTGAAGCTCAGGTTGCTTTACAGAAAATAAGGTAGAGAGAGGACCCATTCGTCTGAACCTTCTGGGGCAACAGGCTAGAAGGGGGCCGTGGAAACAAGGTGGGGGCGGTGGGTGTGGGGAGGGCACAGAAGGCTGTCCCAGAGCGTCTGAGATGAGAGGGCAGGGAGGCCCAGGGAGGGACGCTCTGGCCGGGCTGCTTGCCTGTCTTTAAAGACACAAACAGGGCTGTGTGCATGCTCAGTCGCTTCGGTGGTGTCCGACTCTTTACAGTGCACCAGGCTCCTCTGCATGGGATTCTCCAGGCAAGAAGACTGGGGTGGGTTGCCACGGCCTCCTCCAGAGGGTCTTTCTGACCCAGGGATCGAACCTCTGTCCCAATCTACCCGCGCTGGCAAGTGGGTTCTTTACCACTAGAGCCACCTGGGAAGCCCGAAACAGGCTGTCCCTAAAACTACAGACCCAGGAGGAAATGGCAATGCCGACTCCTTAGCCAGAAGATGCTGCCTTCACTGTCTCTCATCCATAAAATAAGATAGTGGCTGCCACCCCAGCACCCATTTGTCGCCTGTCTGTGAGTGCTGCCTGGTGTAGATGATTGAAAGGCTGAGGCCGGGGACCTTTGGCCTTTTAAAGAGTCTTGTGTTAGTAGAACCCAGGGAGGAGGAGGCGGCCTTAGCCATCAGAGTGACAGCCAGCTGGCCGTGAGAGCTCAACGGGCTTTGGGGGCAGCTTCAGGACCCTCCGAGGTTGGTGGTCCTTCACTCACGACAGGTGTCTTGAGTCACTCCTTACAGATAATCATGTAGCGGCAGGTGATGAGGGCCACCTGTAGGCATGCGGCGGCATCTAGTTTGCTCTTCCCTCAAACTCTTCACAAAAATAAAAACCCTCTACAAAGCCTTAAATAGAACAGCGACCATGCTGTCACTTCAGCGCAGCCTAGGACTGAAGCCCGGCAGTCCCACGCCAAGTTCACTTTCATGTTAGAGCTGGCCAGCATCTCCTCCTGTGGCTTTTAGTAGTGCTCACTACTCCTGTAAGACAGGGAGGCGTGAACTGCGTCTGGGGCAACTGAGTGTTCTGGGAGGGCAGATTCTCCCTGATGCCCCGCCTCCCTCCATGGGTGAGTGGCTGTCCTCAAGGCCGCGGGGAAACCAGGAGGTCTGCCTGCTGATGGCAGAACTGTGACAGGACCAGGGTCATCTGGGCAGAACGGGCAAGGCTCCCCGGTGGACCAGAGCTGACGAACTGTAACATGGTCAGGCTTGAGGACAGGGGGAATGTACTTGGTTTGGCACCTCTGACGACCCTGAGTCGTTGCAGTCCAGAGGGCCTGGGGCGCTGGCCTGGGTCAGTCAGCCTGAAATGTCCTTGGTTCCTCCCCTCTTTCTGTGTTATGACAGTGATTGCCACAGGGAGCCATGGACCTCGGAGCCCAGAGGTGACCTAGGGTTATCCGGCAGGCTCCAGAATCATGGAAGCCTTGGAGAAAAAGCCAAGGGGTGGAAAAGGACAGGGGAGCAGTGAGGGACTTGGGGGATGTTTCCTGTGGGCCCCACAGAGGCGAGCTACCCACTGTGGGTGGGGGCCGCCTCTACTAGTGCTTCACCTGCTGGACTGGTTCTGTTGCCAGAATCTTGGCCCTGTGTCCACCGATGCCAAAGAGATGGAAAGTTTGTGGAGGAAATAGAGCAACTTTATTTTTGCCAGTCCAAAGGGAAACAGACAGCAAACTAGTGCCTCCAGAACAGTGCCCCCTATTTTGGGAAAAGTGAGAGGTTTTATATTCTCTTGAAGGTTTTGCATTTCTTTCTTTTGAGAAGTTTCAAAACAGCCACAGCTGGCATCAGGCAACTCAGCAAGCAGGTCTGGTGTCCCTGAAGTTATTGGCTCATGACCTTATATCTGAAATGCAGAATTCTGCAAGAGGGGAGAAGAATGCTAGGTGTGGAGTGTAACCTGCATGGAGTCAGTGATTCACTTTGTGAAGGCCAAGTCCAGCTACAAGTGTGTGCTGCTGCTGCTGCTGCTAAGTCGCTTCAGTCGTGTCCGACTCTGTGCGACCCCATAGACGGCAGCCCACTAGGCTCCCCCGTCCCTGGGATTCTCAAAGGCAAGAATTTTGGAATGGGTTGCCATTTCCTTCTCCAGTGCATGAAAGTGAAAAGTGAAAGTGAAGTCGCTCAGTCGTGTCCGACTCCTAGCGACCCCATGGACTGCAGCCCACCAGGCTCCTCCATCCACGGGATTTTCCAGGCAAGAGTACTTGAGTGGGGTGCCATTGTCTTCTCCCAAGTGTGTGTTAGGAGCAGCTAAACAGTAACCAAGATTGTTTAACTCCTGTAGGTCTGTTTGGCTGGTATGTGCCATAGGCTGTTCACTCATTGTTTTGTTTTTTTTTTAATTTTCTTTATTGTGTTGGTTTTGTCATACAATGACATGAAACCGCCCTGGGTTTACATATGCTCCCCCTCCAGAACCCCCCACCCTCCTCCCTCCCGATTCCCTCCCCCTGGGACATCTCGGTGCACCAGCCCCGAGCATCAATCCTGGGCTGGTGATTGATTTCACACATGACAATTAACATGTTTCAATGCCATTCTCCCATATCATCCCACCCTTGCCCTCTTCCACAAAGTCCACGAGTCTGTTCTATACATCTGCGTTCCTTTTGCTGTCTCGCATGCAGGGTTCTCGTTACCATTTTTCTAAATTCCATATATATGCGTTAGTATACTTTATTGTTTTTCCTTCTGGCTTACTTCACTCTGGATAATGGGCTCCAGTTCCGTCCACCTGAGTGGAACTGATTCAAATGAATTTTTTTTAAATGCTGAGTAATATTCCACTGTGTATATGTACCACAGCTTTCTTATCCATTCGTCAGTTGATGGGCATCTAGGTTGCTTCCATGTCCTGACTATTGTAGACAATGCGGCGATGAACACTGGGGTACACGTGGCTCTTTCAGTTCTGGTTTCCTCGGTGTGCATGCCCAGCAGTGGATTGCTGGGTCAAATGGCTCTTTGTTTTTGATGCAACAGTCCTGGTGGTCAATGTCGCTATGTCAACACCTTGTTCCTCTGGCTCCCAGCTTGCATGAATGACTCCTTGCCTTAGACACTAGCCTGGCAAAGGAAGAAGTGACCACTTTAAAAATGGTCCCTCTGCATTTTGGACCTGAATGATCCAAGGACTCTGCTCAGGGCTCCCTGGGCATATCCTCCCCCCCGTGCTAGGAGGTCCACACCTAAGAAAACTACTCACTGTGATGTCCTTCTGTGGAACTTTCTTCCTTCCCTGGCATCTGCCAGACATGTCCCTAGATTTTTCTGGAAGGCTTCATGATGCTGCAAATCAGAGTAACTAAATATTAATGGCCCCCTGAAGGGTAGCCACACAGGGAAGCTCCTGGTAAACAGCCTGAGCCCTAAAATCAGTGAGGGATGGCTTCAAGGTCTCCTGTCTCCCTGTCACTAGGGTGTGTCTGTCTTGCCCTGCTCACTAAAAATCCTGTCACAAGCCACACTGGGCTGAGCTACAGATCCAAGACTGCACAGGCAGCCATGTAACTGGAGGCTCTCTACATGGTGTCTTGTAGCTAACCTACATTCTAAATAAAGGAGACTCTGACTACAGTCTCCCAGACTTTCCATCAGCTGCCTGATGTGAAAATCTATTCTCAAGGTAATTTGCCTATGAAAATGCAGGGAACAAACTGGCTGCATCAACCGTCTTTCACAAGCTCTGCTTTCACTGGTCTCCTCCGGCCCTCGTAGGTGACTCTCTCTCCCGCTTGGTGGTGCCTGTTGACAAGGTGTCAACTGCCCCTCGCAAGCTCATATTGCCCTCTGACCCCCATGTCTAGTGCGACTTTCTGATAATCTGGGCCATATGGTCAAATTCAAGTCTAGACCTCCCAAATTCGAGTCCTAGTGAGTAGCCAGTGGGAGTAATGCGTCAGTATCTGAATCTACTGTATTCCTCTGTTCCTAATCTTTGAAAATAGCAGTTGGAAGAGATGGTATTAGATGTCTTCCTTTGCTATCCTTAAGATGAGCTAAATAAACTATGAACCCAAGCCTAAGGATGAGATGAGCGCTTCCCGTTAGTCCTAGAAACAGTCACCTTGCCTTATGCTAACAGGCAGATCCTATCTACCCTGTAATATGCCCTCATGTCAACTTGCATTAAGTCTACTCAGAAGATCTGTGGTGTCCCCACTCTGGAAACTGTCTCCACTCATCTTGTGATCACAAAGGGTTAGGCAAATTGGTGTTTGGATTAAAGATAAGGGAATTGAGGTCAGCAGTCCAACCTTGCTCCTCACTTCTGTTACAACATGCAGGGACGCGTTAGCAGGCAGAGAATGAGGGACAGACAAGGGTGGTACCGGGCTTTACCAGGCTGGTTACAAGTGTAAAGTCCTGTATGTTTAGAAAAAACAAATCACGTGCTGTTGGGTACGGAGTCACTTAGGTTAACAGTTTGTTAACATTTTATTACTGAATTATAGTTTATACAACATTTTTACAGGCGTACAATACTGATTTATAGCCTGATTATACTTTATAACTACTATAAAATATTTGATATATGGGGAAAAATAGGGGCTACTTGCTTTTGAGGAGGTATGGAGAAGGGAACAACATCCTGGGTGTTGGCAGGATGTATTTTGAGGGGTAATCTTTTCTGGAAATATCTAACCTACCATCTTAATTCCAAGTCCGAAGAATTCTTTTTAAAACTCCGCTTACTCGCTTCTCCCAGCAGTACCACAAGGTTCCTCAGGGAAAATTTCTGAACAGTGTCTGGAATTGAGCCTCACAACTGAGCTTCAGTTTTATAAATCTGTCTTCAGATTATTCCAGGGAGTGATTTGGGGTGACCTATATTTGTGTACTTCTTATTCCTCTGTTTAAGTGTAACCGCCATCTCATCTCCTGCGTCTTTCCAAACCAAGGGTATGACTCAAAATCTCTTCAGATTTGCCCCAACTCAATGCCAAGAGCCTGGCCACCCAGGAGTTCTGCCTAAAGGGGAGTAGGTTCTCTAGACGTGGACAAAAAGTCCCCTTGTGCCTTGTGTTGGGCCTGGTGTCAGGTGAGAGCCCAGGAGAGCCCCAGAACTTGCCTGGCTACGTCACAGTAGTTCAGAAGCCAAGCTTTTTATAGTAAGCCCTGGCCTTTGATGACATTATACTTTTAGGAATTGGTTGATGGGGGTTGAATGTGATGCATCTGGACCAGGATGTGGGGCTTACAGTAGACGTCATTTAAAGTAAAATGCAAATAGTTCTCACTGAAGGCAAAAGTTAATGTGGATCTTAGTTTTGGGAAACTGCTGTTGTATTGTCTGTCCTACCCTCTTCCCTCTGAGACCACAGTCACATGCAGGCTAGACCTCTGCTGCATCCCACATTCCCTATGCTACTTCTGTGTCTTCTGTTTATCTCTTGATACTACCTCCCTGATGGCACCTCCTGCTTTGATTACATTCACTGAGTTAATCCGTGAGTTAGCAGAAAACCTCTTGAATCCTGGCTAACAATTTCTAGGACAGTGATGGTGACAGGCTAAAGGGATGTGAGGTGTTAAACTTTTGCAGAGTCTCAGAAACTAGACCAGATATACACACACCAGATACAAACACACCCTCTAGGAGGAAATACCTCGATAACTCGTGGCTGCTATTGGGGCAGGTGCAAGTCCAGGTGCAGCTAAACATGTGACACTATGAAGTTGCTGTACCAACAGCCCCCAGGGGCAGCACGGAGGCCCGTGGGTTTCGTGTCCAACAGCAAGACTGGGAAAGGATGTGACTTCCACAAGGCCAGGATTTTGAGTCAGCCTACATTCCTTTTTCTATTCACGTAAGATTTTAGGCTGTCTGTTAGCTTTTTCATAAGGAGAAGCTGGAAATCAGGATAACAGTTTAAAAAAAAAAAAAGCACCCTGCAGTGTGATATGGAAACTGTGGCTTTGATATGAGACTTGTCTTGATGTCTAAATCCTACAGAACTAGACCTCCAGCTGTCTCTTCCTCCAGGCAGTTCATGGAAGGATCTCTGGTATCACCAAAAGCCTAACAACTCACTGGGGCATCTATGGTAACTGCCTTGAATGTCTTTTTAACAATTTGAATCTCCAAAGTCTAGACAAATTGAGTGGTAAAGCAGTGAATAGTGTATGCCTAACCTGATAGCTTTTAATCTTAATAGAGGCTTTATAAAACGAAACTTTCAGAAGGTCATTGCTATCCATGAAAACACTGATTAAAGACCCCAAGGATGGGATAGAATGGGACTTCCCTGGTGGGTCAGTGGTTGACTCCTCGCTTCCACTGTGAACTCTAGAGGTTTGATCCCTAATCAGGGAGCTAAGATCTCACATGCTGTTTGTGGGAGGAGTGGGGGGAGATTTTAAAGCTTTCTACCTGCCACAGAGCTGGTGTCTGCAAAAATTGGCAGGTGGCAATTTTAAGAAAGAAGTGGAAGAAGAGCCTCTAGAAAGTAGAGGGTCAATAACTCCCGACATTTATCCAGGAACAAATGAAAAGGTTTTGATTACATTTATCAGACAACCCAGAATTTAGGGTAACACCCAGTTCAAGGAGTTAGCTTTATATATGAATCTGAGAACGATTTTGAATTTACAAACATTTGCACCAATGGAAAGTCACATAGCTTGATAATTTAGGATGTATCATTCAAAAGTTCACAGTTAAAGAAGGAAGGAGACAAATGAAAGACCACCAAGAGACTTAGACAACTTAACACTTCATAAAACACGAGGCAAGACCATGGGTAAACATGCGTGCTTATATGTACAAAGTTGCTACAACTATGGAAAGAGTTTTACAAACTCCCCGAGGGACTTGATGGAGTTTCTTTCACCTTCGTCTGCTATATTCTGCATGTTTTAAATGTTCCAAGACTTAAAGATTCCAGCATTGTATGGGCTTGACCTTTGAGTTAGCCATCGCTAGATGAAGACCAGGCCATGCCAGGTCCAGTGCTCAAGGCTAGGACACAAGCATGCTTCTGGGCCCCCATGGTCCAGACGTGGAGCATCCTCTTTTCTATACCAACCTACCTTCGGGTTCAACTTCTGATCCTGCCCAAAGGGACACCTGTGTTTTTCAGATCTACACTTGCCATGTTCAGTTTTGGCATCGTGGAGATGGCGGGGAGAGGATCCTGTGTCCTCAGAATGCTCTGGTTCATTCAGACTTCAAGGACATCCACTGCCTGGGTACCCATGGTGAGCTCCAGAGACCATCCGAGCTTTGGCAACCATCAGGGAAGCAGGGTGCCACCCATAGGATGGAAGAAACTCTATGGGCTTCCAGGTGATGGCTGTGCTTGCCTTTGTCTTGGTCTCCAGCATGACGGGTGTCCTAGTTCCTTTGTCATGCTGGTTCTGCATCCTTGGAAAGAAGCCCTATGAGGGCGGAGGAGAGAAGCTGATGCCTTTCTCCTTAAGCTGAGGCCCTGCTGAGCTCTGTGATGTGTCTAGAGGAGCCTGACATTCTCCTTGCAGAAGGTCTCCTAAGATCCTCTTCTTGCTCTTTGTCACACAGAAGAGGTGATGCCCCTTCCTGGGCCTTCGTGGTTGAGAGGAGCTCCCATCTAAGGGGCTTAACTTAGGTTTCTGCAGACTCTGGTGCTATCGGGGCTGTAGCTCTTTTGGCGCATGGTGCTTGTGTTGTGTGTTAAAGCTACAGGATTGTCCCTTCCTTCGCCCCCTCCCCTCTGCAAGAACAACCTGGGGCCGCTCATCCCACATCTGTCTCGTGTGTGGAATGTTCCTGGCTGGCTTAAATGCTGCCCCCACTGCTGGGGACGGTCAGAGTCAGGCTCAAGGGTAGTCTTGGGGGTGGGCAGTTGAACCCAGGCCTCTGTGTTCCCTGTGCTCCTTGTATTTCCAAGTTGTGGACCCCAGAGCGGGAGGGGAGGAGAGGGGAGCCCCTCCCAGAGTCACACTGTTGATCAGTGACCTCGTAAGTGTGCTTGGAGGGTGAGTTCTCTCCTGCAGTCTGGGTGGGCTGGACCTTCCCTGTGACTGGCCCCCAAAGCCCCTAGAGAAACCTGAGGAACAAAGTGTGTGGGGGAGAAAAGAGCTCTGTTGAGCAAATGATTGGATGCTCCTGAGAAGATGGTGGGGCAGAGGAGAGGGCCTCTGCGGACAGTGGACAGGATGCTTTGGTCCAGGGGAACAGTTGGCTGAGGCCTGGGATCGGGGCCTCCTGAGGCACTCAGGGCCCACTTCTAGGTGCCCACCTCTCTGGTTCTAAAGCCACACCTGGATTCTGAGGTGTGCCTGCTTGTCTAGCCCATTCTTCCCTGACAGCAATACCGGGAAACTGGTCCTCGAAGGCTTGGAGAGGATACTGGTGTTTGTGATGGGGTGACAATGTCTGCTTTCCCCTGGCCTCTGTTTTGTAAGCATTCCTGAGCCCACGCTTGAGGCCATTCTTATGGATGCAACTACTCTTCCCTTAGGAATTGGCAATAGGCTCTGCTTTCGAGGTCTTGCTTGTCTCTGAAACCAGGGATCACTTGCATCCACCTGCCGGTGGGTCTGCTCAACGGCCAAATCATCTATTCCAATGTCTATCATAACTCGCCCTCAGTAAGCTAATCCTTTTTCCTTCTCTGTTTTTCTCCTTGACCTCTGTTATGAGCTTCTTCTGTCCTCTAGATCTGGCTCTTAGGCTGCTGGGCCATCCGGCAGGGCTCAATGCTCCTGTCCTCCGGGTTGCACGGAGCCTTCAGCTGCTCGCCAGGCTCTGGGGGCACTGCAGGCCATGCCCACTGCCCTTCCTAAAGGCACTGTGGTTGAGCCACCATTGCTTTGGGGTGTCTCTAGAGCAGCTCTTCGCCTTTGAGACAGATGGTGACTGGGACCAGTGGACTTGTGGATCCACTGTATGTCGTTCAGGAGTCGGACAGAGGACTCCCATCTCCATCATTGGAGCACAGGACAAGATACAGGGCATACGAAGCCTTCTCCCCTCTCCAGGTTCACCTACAAAAGAAACCGAGCCAGAGCCCCCATTTCGTGTTTACCTTATGAAAGAATAGGAATGCCAAGTCTCCTTCATATCCCAGGCTTGGAAGGTTCAAAGGTATTTCTGAGCTTCAGACTATTGAATCACTGGAGCCAGGAAAAACCCCGGGGCCACTTCAGTAAACATTTGTTTTGGTCTTAAGTGAAGCGTGCCTATTCTCGTTGTTACTAAAGAAGTTTAACGAACTAGAGATCATTTCTATTAATACGAGCCTGTCTTGAGCGTCACTTTACTTATGATCACTTAAGTTTTCATAGTTTTGAGTCAAATTGACATAAGTTTGAAGTATACAAACTCATGGTTTGTATACACGGAAAAGTGATTACCACTCAAGTGACGAGTGTTTCTTGTGATGAGAACTGAAGGGTTGCCCCGTCTGTGACTTCCAGATACACAACGTGGCAACTCTAGAAGTGTAGAACATGACGTCCCCATGATTATGTCCGGAAGTGTTTCGTAGCCTTGCCCTCCACCCACCTTTTCCTGAGTTGGTTTTGTTTCGGGAGAACCCTTGAGAGGTGAGGGACTGGGAGCACTGGTCCACATGTCAGAGTCCAAATCTGCTTCTTTTTAAAAGACAAACCAACACAGATGCCAGACGCTGCAAAGGAATCTTTGGCCTCATTCTGGTCCTAGTGTCCTTGAAACCCAGATCAGGCAGTGATGTTCAGGGAGTTGCCCGTGGCGAGACATCCAGGGAGTCCCGGGTCTACCTAGATCGTGGTATCTGAAATGAACACTTTTCAAAGCACAAGTTTAGGAGAATGTCCTTAAACAAGTGTAAAGAGTAAAGTTGAGTTCTCCATGAAATATAAACTATATATACTAAACTAGAAATGTTGCAATGTGGCAGTGGGTTGGCAAAACTCTTTAGTACAGTGGGAACTGGCCTTCTTGACTCAGGCACCAAAGATTTCTTTTTAACCCTTAGGACTTTGGGCACTTCAGTAGCCTCTGGTTTGGGAGGGAATGAGTTCTATGAAAGGAGGGACCCCTCTGAAAAACCAGGTTGCCCAAGAAAAAAAGGGAAGGGGGCCTGCAGGGAGAGAAATCTCGCTAAGTGGCACTGAGATCGATGAAGCGACTCTTGGACTGGCTGCTTTATCCCTGCTCACTACAGAGGTGCGGGTGACAGACAGAAGGCAGAGCTCAGTCATCAGCTAGGAGGCTGGCATAGGTGTGAGAAAGCCAGGGGTGACAAATTTAGGGTAATAGGACTTTCTACGGCTGGAGAGGCAAGCATCTCTTCTAATAGTGACCCACTAAGAATACAGGAAGCCATAAAGAAGGATTTACTGTAGAGCACACGGACCTCATATTCCATATCTTGTCATAACCTGTGATGAATATTAAATCTGAAGCTGTGCACCTGAAACTAACCCTGTAAGTCAATCATAGTTTAATATATAAAAACAAACTACAGAAAGAGGACAGAGAGTGACGCTGTCTTTACTAGGAGGGTGGGAGGGTGGGTAGTTATATGTGAAGTCAGAGGGTGGTACGGCCTGACGGCGAGCAGTGATAAAACCCACATGCTGGATCCCAAGCCAGCACTGGACCTCCCAAACTGCCAGTAGGGACCCATCCAGAGGACTGAGAAGTCTGAGGTGTTGAAGTATAGGAAAAGGAACCTTTAGAGATCGGATCTCAAATTATGCACTGGTGTGAACTGAAGTGTGGTGCTCAAGACTCAGTGTGAGAGTGTGAAGGTGGCGTGGGGCCCCTTCAAAGCTGGGTGTTGCTCCGGGAGGCTCATCCATGCCCATGGCTTGATTGTCCTTGAACCTCACTCTGTGCCCTCTTGGCCCAGTATTCATCTTCCCCCTTCCCAACTCGGGTAGTCTCAGCCTGCCGACCAGTGTCAGCTTCCAGATGCATGGCCGTTTTGCTCAAGGCAGCGAGCCAAGACTCACATCCACGACCTCCGTCCCAGAACCCATGGCAGTTTTAGAACTGGCCGTAGAGAATATTCCCTTAAAGTACCATTACCCAGGACCAAGATGACCGTTATCCCACCAGGGCTCAAGGATGTCCATAAATGCAAAGACGGCTGTTTGAAACAGACCTCTGTACTAGACAGATTTCTATAGAGAAACTTCTGGACCTAAAATGCACTGTGTCCTTGAACCTCCTAAAACTTGGACAGGGGCCAAGGGAGCATCCTGTTAGACACTGTATCTGTTTGGCACTTCATACTCCTCTCTGAACTGGCTTATGGTTCCTGCAAAGAGGCCGGATGATAGTACCCAGATCTGAAGTAAACCCCCAGGAGCCAGGCTGAATGATGAGGGTCGGCACCTTGCCTGGTTCACGTGGGGCTAGAGCTGGCTGGCGCTAATCATAAGGTCGAGAAAGGTCACTGGCTCTGTGAACAGGGCGTAGTGTCGAGGGCGTATGTACACATGTGGGTCAGGAGGCCTGAAGGCAGAAAGTACCAGGTCTAGAAACAGTGCACTCTCTGATCCTAGCAGGTTTTCTTCCTCTTCTAGAAGAAGCCTTTTCCATGAAGGCAGAAAGTACCAGGTCTAGAAACGGTGCACTCTCTGATCCTAGCAGGTTTGTTTCCTCTTCTAGAAGAAGCCTTTTCTGTCATCCTTCCTGGTCAACTTCAAAAGCATTGAGTGACTTTTCATCTTAGTCACATTGTGTAGACCACATTTTCCTGGTTCTCATGTTAAAAATAAAAAGTAAAGTGGCTTCTAAATGCATGTAAACTTGTTTCTACATTCTTCAGACTTCAGACCTTGTCTTTGTTCTCTATGATCTGCACTGGCTTGCTTTGATTTTCCTCAATTGTTCAAGGATGCCCGAGTATCAGATGAGTGGGAGGGGAGGGGTCACTTCACACCCACTCGGAGCCTGGCCTTTCTGACTTCATGGACTCGCCAGACTGGGCATCACAGGGTGGACCACCTTGTGCCTGCAGTGAAGGAAGCTTGTGCTCCAGTGATGTCTAATGTTCTGGAGGTTGATCCAGCCACTTTCTTCAAATGAGGAAACCTGGAGTTATGGAAATGGTGGTCTAGGGGGCTGGTTCAGAATTTTTCTTAACACTTAGCCTCTGGTGGGTCACTAGAAACCAGGTTTAGTGAAGACTTATCATGTGGATTGTGTCAGGAAGGGAGCCTTTGAGTCAGGAGGACTTGAGTGCTGGTGCCCAGAAGGCAAAGGGAACTCGCTGTCACCTTAGTCTCTTCTCTGGGATAGCAAACCCCATCACCAGAGGGTGGGCATGTCGGAAAGGGGACTTGGTGACACCAGCTGGAAGGTGAATCAGCTGAGATGTGGCTAAGGTTTCCCTTGCTGTGCTGGACATTCGGCACCTCCCTTACAGCATTGTAACCAGAGGGCCACCCAAGTCCTTGTCACTGTGGAAACAAACTGTCCTGGCTCTATGGATTTTACGCTGTGGCATGCATGAGCCATGTCCCATATTGCCTAAAGCCCCCCTCTCCTGCATGCATAGACTTATTCCAAAACAGGCGTGCCCTGGGCTAAGCGCAGGTGATGCGTTAGCGATGCCTTAAATGATTGCATTTTCCCTTAGCTTCACAGACTTCTGAGTTTAAGAATCTGCCCGTGGAGAAGCCTGTGAGCTTTTGCTCCTGACTTCATTTTCAAAAGCTATTAACATTGACTAGAATGTTTTATTCATGGGAGTCCTGGTTTCTCTGCAAGACTGAGGGAATGACTTGTTCTCACCTAGGTCCTATCTCACCATGTAATAAAAGGAATGGGATGGGAGGGCGGGAATTGAGGGCTTAACAGGGTCTCGTTTTCCAGAAAGGATGTGGGTGAGTCACCCATTGGATGTCTGAATGATGGGGATGAATTTTAACTTAAGGCCGTGACAACTAGGACAGCTGAGGACAGAGCTCAGGTTTCCATGACAATGGAAGTCCTGGCTGGTAGCAGACACTTCTTTCCCCAACAGTCACTTTGTCCGATTGTAGCCCCCTGAATGGTCCAGAGAGGGCAGCCAGGCCTGGTCTCCAGACTGTCTTGTTTCCTGGGATCTCAGTGCTTAGCAGGCACATCAGAGACAGACAAGCAGAACAGAACTGAGAAGGAGCACGACCGAAGTCTGGAGGAAAATCTCTGCACATAAACACAAACAAGGTACACAAACCAGAGCTCATGTAACTTCAGGCCACCAACACAAGTCCACAGAATATTTTCCTAAACTGAGATCCTCAGGAGTGAGGGAGGACCCAGCTTCCCTGAGAGCAAGACTACATCACAAACTGAAACAGGAGTGGCAGAGGAAGGATGCCTGCAACGTATCTGGACAAATCAAGTGTTTGTCCACTGTGGTCATGTTAAGAGCAGGTATTAAATCTGTTCGGTCACTAAGTAGCATCTGACTCTTTGTAGCCAGCCCCCTGGACTGCAGCACTTCAGGCTCCTCTGTCCCCCACTATCTCCCAGAGTTTGCTCAAACTCATGTCCATTGAGTTGGTGATGCCGTCTAAGCATTTCATTCTCTGTTTCCCCCTTCTCCTCCTGCCCTCAGTCTTCCCCAGCCGCAGGGTCTCTTCCAATCAGCTGGCTCTTCATATCAGGTGGCCAAAGTATTAGAGCCTCAACATCAGTCCTTCCAATGAATATTCAGGGTTGATTTCCTATAGGATGGACTTGTTTGATCCCCTTCCAGTCCAAGGGACTCTCAAGAGTCTTCTCCAGCACCACAGTTCAAAAGCATCAGTTCTTTGTTGCTCAGCCTTTATGGTCCAACTAACATCCATACATGACTACTAGAAAAATCTGAGCTTTGACTAGACGGATCTTTGTCGGCAAAGTGGTGTCCCTACTTTTTAATGCGCTGTCTAGGTTTGTCATGGCTTTCCTTCCAAGGGGCCAAGTGTCTTAGTTTCAGCACCGCAGTCACTGTCTGCACTATTTTGGAGCCCAAGGAAATAAAATCTGACACTGCTTCTACTTTTTCCCCTTATATTTGCCATGAAATAATCGGACCAGATACCATGGTCCTAGTTCTTTGAATGTTGAGTTTTAAGCCAGATTTTTCACTCCTCTTTCACCTTCATCAAGAGGGCTCCTTAGTTCCTCCTCACTTTCTGCCATTAGGGTAGTATCTGCATATCTGAAGTTGTTTTCTGGGGAAACCTTGATTCCAGCTTGTGAGTCATCCAGCCTAGCATTTCTCATGACGTTCTCTACATATATGGCTTCCCTGGTGGCTCAGCTGGTAAAGAATCTGCCTGCAATGTGGGAGACCTGGGTTGGATCCCTGGGTTGGGAAGATCCCCTGGAGAAGGGAATGGCTACCCACTCCAGTACTCTGGCCTGGAGAATTCCATGGACTGTATAGTCCATGGGGTTGCGAATAGTCAGACATGACTGAGTGACTTTCACTTCCCTCTCTACATGTAAATAAACAGGGTGACAAAATATAGCCTTTTTGTACTCCTTTCCCAATTTTGAACCAGTCAGTAGTTCTGTGTAAGTTTCTAACTCTTGCGTCTTGACCTTCTTTACAGGTTTCTCAGGAGACAAGTAAGGTGGTCTTGTACTTCCATCTCTAAGAATTTTCCAATTGTGATCCGCACAGTCAAAGCTTTAGCATATCAATGAAGTAGTAGAAGATGTTTTTCTGGAATTTCCTTGCTTTCTCTGATCTGATGGATGTTGGCAATTTGATTTCTGATTCCTCTGCCTTTTCTAAACCCAGTTTATATATCTGGAAGTTCTTGGTTCATGTACTGTTGAAGCCTAGCTAAAAGATCTTGAGCATAACCTTGCTAGCATGCAAATTAAGCACAATTGTGCAGTAGTTTGAACATTCTTTGGCATTGCCCTTCTTTGGGATTGGAATGAAAACTGACATTTTCCAGTCCTGTGGCTACTGCTGAGTTTTCCAAATCTGACAAATTGAGTCAGCACTTTAACAGCATCATCTAGGATTTTTTAAATCACCAAGCTGAAATTCCATCACTTCTAGCTTTGGTAGTAATGCTTCCTAGGTGTTGAATGTATCACCTCGTTTTTAGGGCTCGTTCTGGTTTGTGATCAGATCTTAAAGGCTCAGGGCTTGTGTGGGGCCAGCTCTCCCTGCCACTTTGGCATGCTTCTTCCTGATGGGTAGGATGAGGGCAGGGGGCAAAGAAGTGCTCTCCTGACTGCGTGGGGACCAGGATGAGGGAACCTCAGGTGACCTTGAGGGGAGAACCTCTAGGAAGGGGTGAGATGAACGAGTCACCACACCTGCTAAGTGGAAATGTACACTGCCTGCTCTGCTTCTGAGCAAGGGGGTATGGGGAGGACACCCGGCAACCTTTGCTGAAACAAGACGTATTGGACTAAGTTCTAGTAATGTGAAAAGGCAAGTGGCGATAGCCCATCATCGGGACAGGTCTTTGTAGACTTGCGCCTTTAGCACTGATTTCCTCCACATTGAGTTTTGGTGAGCTATCCATCCTCCGGTCTGACCAGATGTTCCTCGCAAAACCCCTGGATCCTTACCTGCTCACAGCGCTGCTTCTCCAGGCTGCAGAGCTCAGCTCAGCGGAGAGCTAGATGTGGACCCCACTGCAGTCCTGTGCCCCATATGTGTAAGGCTAAGGAAGCTGAGCACTTAAGCTCCTGGGTCCCCCAGGGAGATGAAGATGCTGTGGACACAACTTCTGTCATTAACATGATCCTCTTACAAAGCCACATAGATATTAAATACCTCTGTCTCATAGCCGATCTACCCCTCACCACAGTTGTCTTGTAGTAGAATACACTGGCTGGAACTTCTCACCTTGCCCATGTCAGAGATTCTGGCCATGTGAGCAGTCAATGACTAGACACAGAGGTCAAGGCTGGGTTTAGCAGCCTCTCTCCCTCCAGGAGCATAAGGTGGGAGAGCCTTGGGTATCTTTTCTCCATCTAGGCTGAGATTCCTGTGTTAGGAGGGTAAGTTAGCAGTGTGCTAGGAAAACCCAGGTTCCCATCTGGGGGCCTGCATTTATTGCCCTTCTGATAATTTGGCGATAGCTGTAGCCTTTCACTGGGCCTCCTGAAGGGTCTCTCGCTGCACCAGTCCTTGGACACAGAGTCCTGCATCACAGTTCACAGAAGACCCAGGTGTGGCACTTTCTACATCGTCAAAATTGAGAGGGAAAATGGGCCCAGAGTTCAAGATACTTCTTAAAAATAGGGACTCCAGACATGACTGCGAGTCTCCTGCTTAAGCAGGAAGACTCTATGGCTCTTCATGGCTCTTTATCTGACTGTTTCAAGGAGAACATATGACAGCAATGCCTCACCTGAGTAGCCAGGAGCCTTGTCACTAGACACTGAATGTCCAGGTGTCAGGCTGTGTAGTAGACTGCTCAGGAACTTGAAGCATTCATGGGGATTGAAAGCCCTGTCACTGTACTGTGCTACTTCCCTGTCTTCAGGGAAAAAATAATGAAAGACCTTCTTGCTGCCATGGACTTAGAGGGCCCCCAACACTCTCAGCCCTTGTCACAGATTCTACATCATGACTGTCATATGAAGCCTGCAAGGGGTAAACTGCAGCCTCAGCCTCTATGAAAGTCCAAAACTAGGGAATTGGAAATAGGGAACATGAGTGGCAGTGAAGTGGTTAAGCCAGACCTTCCAGGGAGGCAGGGTCTGCACCTACTTCTACCAGACTCTCCCCAACCATACACTGATAAGCTGTTGGGGCTTCCTCCATCGAAATAAATGGTCCACATCCCAGGGTCAAAACTAGTTATTTGAGGGACAATGTAGGTAGTGTGTGAAGTGAAAGCAGTTGTCTCCAGAAATACACTGATTATACTGAGCTCTGAAAAATGCCATTTTGCTTGCCATCTGAGGAGTTTCCTCTTCTGCCTGAAATGCCTTTGGCTCTGAGGCATTTTTCTGCTACTCCCAGTGCTTTATAGAGCATTCTTTCTACTCTCATCTTGCATTCTTTGCATTCTTATTCTGGATTAACAAAACAACTCATAGCGCTCATTTCTTCCCCTTTCCTCTCTTCCCTCGTTATTCTTCCACCGCCCAGCAGTGTATCCTATGACCACTCTAACCTGCATTCTTGGAACACTAAGCTCTAATGTACACTGGCATTTTCTTGTGAATAGGAACATAAGTCCTAGAGCACTAACTCCTTACCCCTCTACCACCTTACATGCTTTATTACTCTGTTCAGGCTGCCATACAAAACACCAAAAATTGGAAGGCTTAAATACAAACATATTTTCTCAGTTCTAGAGGCTAGCAGCCACGTCCATGGCTCTAGTCAAGTTGGTTTCTAGTAAGACTTTCTGGTTTGCCGATGGTCTTTCACTCACTCTTATGACAGTCTGAGCTACCTGGTGTCCTTTATAGGGCCTCTCACTTTATCAGACCAGAGATCCACTGTTATAAACTGATATAGTCCTAATATAATCCTATCACTTCCTTCAAGGCCCTTTCTCCAAATGTAGCCATACTGGGAGTCAGGGGCAAACATGAATTTTTAGTGGGACACAAACATCCAGTCCATAACATGTGCTATTACAGTTGTGAATTTGAATTTTCTGAATGTTTAGATCACTGAAGATCTAATGTGGATCTTTGGGTGTTCCACATACTGGGAACAGCGTGTGCAAATGCTCAGAGAACTAAGATGTCTGCATGTATAAGGAACTATATCCCATGCAGAGTTTCTGAAAATGAGGCAAGAGAGTTGGTGATGAGGGTAGGTCACAAATAGCCTTGGGGGCCTCAGTCATGGGAGCCACTGAGCCAGTAAAATGTTTATTAGATAACATGCTCTAACTTTCATTCTAGAAAGCTGGTTCTCTTCTAAACCTTCTTAGAACATCCTCCCTTCCGCTGTCAAAGTACTTGCAACCCTTGCCGACTCTTCCAGCGCAAGTCACTGTGATTATCTTGCCTGGGCTGTAGTGACGATTTTATCTCTCTGCTTCAACTTTGCTTCTGTGGCTTTGCCGATTTATTTTCCTGTGTCATTCTACTTCTTGAGTGTTCCTCTCCCAGGAAACCTTAGTAACAGAACAAGCTAGAATTGCTGATTCCCTGGTGTCACGAAGTCAGAGCCTTCCAGGGACATGAGCCGTGAGGAGCTCTACTGGATCTGTGCGTTTTTAAATCTCCCTAGGTGACTGTGATAATCTGATTGCAGAAATAGTGATCTTAGATTTATCTCAGTACAGATAAATGTATCTAGTAAAGATAAATCTGAACTAGTATCAAGCCTGGTGAGTGTGATGAAATGTGGTTATGGTGGAATGAAGCCCCAAGCAGAGGCAGTAAGAATCTTAAGTGACAAGCCCCAGACCTTGCTGTGGATGTTAAGGTGATTCGAACCCAGGCATGCCTGACTGCAATGTCCCTCTTCCCCCCTCCCCAAGAGCCTCTCTGCCTGTCCAGGGAAAATAGGCTGTCTTAGGGACAGAACCTGCCCCATTCTGCTTTGCCCTGTGGGCACACAGGCACCTGGGTGCTTCCTGGGCACTCAGCTCCTAACAGGGGAGCACTTTCTTCCCTCGACCCTGAAAACTCCACCCATACCTGGCACAGAGGACTTGCTCAGGACATGGTAAGGAATTGTGTTGCTTTATCAGTCTGCTCAAGGCCCAGTACAGGTTGCATTTAAGATTTCTTTCCAGAAAACGTGAAAATGCAGTCCTCTAGTAATCTTAAAGTTCTGGGTGCATATTAACATGGCTATAGAATCTCATGGAAACCTATGTAATAATCAGTGCACCCTTCTCTATTTTCCTGTGTAACATGAGTCACTAAAATTTCCAAGTTCAAAATCAACATGTTGCTGAGATAGGGAAGGAAAAAACACTTAATATTGCTGAGACTTTGAATTATAATTCAGATGGAGTAACTCATTATTTAAAAGTAGGAATAAAGGGGGAAATGCTTGTGAAAGCCACCTGTACAAAATAAATATGCAAATATAACAGACAACAATGAAAAGGAGCATCTTAAAGATGAATAAGGAAGGGACTGTAGAGCTATTTTCCCACTTTGGACTCCTGTACTGTTTCCCAGCACAGAATGGTATCACCTATTACCTGAGTCTGAAACTCCACTCAACCTGTAACTTGTATGGACTGACATAAATTTTTAAACTGTTTGTTTCATCAGTAAAATGGAACTGCTATGGGCTAGTTTAATTTCATGGGATTATGTGAAGATTCAATGAGAAGGTAATGCATGTGTTATGGTATAGACTGAATATCTGTGTTATGGACTGAATATCCCCCAAATTCATGTTGAAGCTCTAACCTCCAGTGCGATTTTACTAGGAGATGGAGCTTTGGGGAGGTGATGAGGTTTGCATGAGGTCATGAGGATGGGGCCTCAAGATGGGATTAGTGCCCTTAGAAGAGGAACACGCAGCATGTTGAGACAGGCTGGGACCTAGGGCCCTTTGCAGGGCTATAATGCTTGCACCTGGACATTCCTTGAGCAAGAAAATACAAAAACTGTATGGGACTAAATATCACAGCATGCATGAACAGTTGGGACAGATCCTGGACAAAAGAGATGAGATCAAACAACCCAACTGCCATTTCTGAACAGGCTGGAGCAAAAGCAGGGAGCTGAACAAAATCAGGGCACTGCACATGCCCCCTGCACACAACACTAAGGGGTGAGTAAGCCACCTGAGAGACCCCTCCTGCCCAACCCTAGGCACACCCTCTGCATCAGGGGTCCTGATAAAACCCGGCCTGAACTTTTAGTATGGCCTCTGGTAAATTTTTATTAAGGCAGCCACGAATCCTGGTCAGTACTAGTGTGAGGATATGTAGTAGGAGGAGGTCTGTGCCAGCCAGGAGAGGCTCTCACCAGAGCCTGACCACCCTGGCATCTTGACCTTGGAGCTGTGAGAAATTCCTTATGTAAACCACGCAGGTGGTGACATTTCATTATGGCATCCCAGACTGGCTAACACAGCAGGCAAAGTGCTTAACTCTGTTTGGGCATGTAGTAAACAATTATAGTGCTAGTAACTGTCCTTGTAGAAGTCATAATGCATCAGTGATGGGATGGGTCCCTACAATTGGTTGTGGTGACCTGGCAATTGTTCCTCAGAGCACACTTGGCAAAACTAAAGAGCTGCGTTGAGGCTGAGGGATGTACTCCTTGCCTTTTCTTCTGGTGTCAAAAAATATTTTGTTCGGGTAGCAGCTTAATCTGTGACTTATGATAAAGGTGTGCTTTATCATACCAGCCTGAAGTGCTAAATGGAGCTGGTAGTTGAAAAGCAGCCTGTATGCACATGGCAAAGGGAAGCCTGGAAATTCAAGGCAGCAACTCCTAAGCCTGGAGTTCACGTGGCCCAGAGAAGGGGCATATAGGCAAATTGTTTACATGAGAGGGTCTAAACTGCCTCATCTTTTTCTTGGTCTCCATGCTTCATGACTTCAAAAGTCAAACAGCACTATGTTCTGCTAGGTCGAGCTGAAGTCGGGCACTCGAACACCTGGAGCGCCTGACATAAAGCACTGTCAGGAAGTGCCACAGGCCTATTCATTCCAGATGCTCTTACCATCTGGGGCAGGAAAAGTGAACGGAAGGGCTAAACACTCAAGAAACGAAACAATCTCAACATAGGCTGCCACTGGCAAGACCCCCATGGCCCTCTCTGGGTGCTCAGGGATCCCATCCTTGAAAGCCAGTGTCCTGTTAGCTCACTGATGGTGCTCAGAGAGGTGTGAGGTCCAGATGAAACCAGCCTGAGCCAAGGATGTCACAGGGCCTTGCCCATGGCCAGTCAGCCACAATCCTCTCGCATTGGAGTGAGAAACACACTCCAATGGAAGTGGCAGCCTGTAGCAGAAGGTTTTAGAAAAACCTCATTCTCATATCTTGTAGATGAAACACAACAACTGTTTGATTTCCTTGAATCTGTTTCCTCACCAACAGAGCTGGATCAGGAATGCCCACTTCACAGCACCCTTAGAGTCAATGAGATGATGTTACAAAAGCCAATTTGCAGAGTAGGACACTCAACGTTATGCTCCTTAGTACCTATCAGCTCTATAATATGTTTTCAGTTGCTGAGCTGAGTCTGACTCTTTTGCAACCCCATGGACTATAGTCCACCAGGCTTCTCTGTCCATGGAATTTCCCAGCCAAGAATACTGGAGTGGGTTTTCATTCCCTTCTCCGGGGGACCTTCTCAATCCAGGGATCAAACTCATATCTCCTGCATTGCAGGTGGATTCTTTACCACTGAGCCACCTGGGAAGCCTATACTGTACAGGTAGGTTCTACTTTAAAACTACATCTTTTGAGAAACTAAAAAGTAAACACTTCTAGACATTGAAGAGCCACCTTCAGTTCTCATGTATAAGTTGGGAGATCATATAAACCACATCCTGAATGGTTATAAGGAGGCAAAAAAAAAAAAAACCAATTGTATAAAGAATAAGACTTTGACATACAACTTGATCCAGTATAGTTAGTGTTATTTTAAGAGACACCAGAGACTTCACTTTTGCTGCCTTACATGAGGACACAGTGAAAAGGCTGGGTGTCTGTAAGCCAGGTAGAATGCCTTCAGTTCAGTTCAGTCGCTCAGTTGTGTCCAACTCTTTGTGACCCCATGAACAGCATCACGCCACAACTCCCTGTCCATCAACTCCTGGAGTCGACCCAAACCCATGTCCATCGAGTTGGTGATGCCATCCAGCCATCTCATCCTCTGTCGTCCCTTTCTCCTCCTGCCCCCAATCCTTCCCAGCATCAGGGTCATTTCCAATGAGTCAACTCTTCACATGAGGTGGCCAAAGTAGTGGAGTTTCAGCTTCAACATCAGTCCTTCCAATGAACACCCAGAACTGATCTCCTTTAGGATGGACTGGTTGGATCTCCTTGCAGTCCAAGGACTCTCAAGAGTCTTCTCCAAACCACAGTTCAAAAGCATCAGTTCTTTGGCACTCAGCTTTCTTCACTGGCCAACTCTCACATCCATACATGACTACTGGAAAAACCATAGCCTTGACTAGAAGGACCTTTGTTGGCAAAATAGTCTCTGCTTTTCAATATGCTATCTAGGTTGGTCATAACTTTGCTTCCAAGGAGTAGGCATTTTTAAATTTCATGGCTGCAATCACCATCTGCAGTGATTTTGGAGCCCCAAAATATAAAATCTGACATTGTTTCTACTGTTTCCCCATCTATTTCCCATGAAGTGATGGAACCAAATACCATGATCTTAGTTTTCTGAATGTTGAGCTTTAAGCCAACTTTTTCACTCTCCTCTTTTACTTTCAGCAAGAGGCTTTCTAGTTCCTCTTCACTTTCTGCCATAAGGGTGATGTCATCTTCATATCTGAAGTTATTGATATTTCTCCTGGCAATCTTGATTCCAGCTTGTGCTTCTTCCAGCCCAGCATTTCTCATGATGTACTCTGCATATTAAATAAGCAGGGTGATAATGTACAGCCTTGACATACTCCTTTTCCTATTTGGAACCAGTCTGTTGTTCCATGTCCAGTTCTAACTGTTGCTTCCTGACCTGCATATAGGTTTCTCAAGAGGCAGGTCAGATGGTCTGTTATTCCCATCTCTTTCAGAATTTTCCAGTTTATTGTGATCCACACAGTCAAAGGCTTTGGCATAATCAATAAAGCAGAAGGAGATGTTTTTATGGAACTCTTTTGCTTTTTCAATGATCCATCGGATGTTGGCAATTTGATCTCTGGTTCCTCTGCCTTTTCTAAATCCAGATTGAACATCTGGAAGTTCATGGTTCATGTATTGTTGAAGCCTGACTTGGAGAATTTTGAGCATTACTAGCCTGTGAGATGGATGCAATTGTGCAGTAGTTTGAGCATTCTTTGGCAATGGAATGTAAACTGACCTCTTCCAGTCCTGTGGCCATTGCTAAGTTTTCCAAATTTGCTGACATACTGAGTGCAGCACTTTCACAGCATCATCTTTCAGGATCTGAAGTAGCTCAACTGGGATTCCATCAGTCTCCACTAGTTTTGTTCTTAGTGATGTTTTCTAAGGCCCACTTGACTTCACATTCCAGGATATCTGGCTCTAGGTGAGTGATCATACCATTGTGATTATCTGGGTCGTGAAGATCTTTTTTGTACAGTTCTTCTTTGTATTCTTGCCACCTCTTCTTAATATCTTCTGTTTCTGTTAGGGCCATATCATTTCTGTCCTTTATCGAGCTTGTCTTTGCATGAAATGTTCCCTTGGTATATTATTTTCTTGAAGAGATCTCTAGTCTTTCCCATTCTGTTGTTTTCCTCTATTTCTTTGCATTGATCCCTGAGGAAGGCTTTCTTATCTCTTCTTGCTATTCTTTGGAACTCTGTATTCAGATGGGAATATCTTTCCTTTTCTCCTTTGCTTTTGGCTTCTCTTCTTTTCACAGCTATTTGTAATGCCTTCACCAAGGACCAAATCAGCTGGTGACTTGGACTTCCAGCCTCCAGGTTGTTTAAGCAACCTGGTCTATGCCATCTTTTTATAGCAGACTGGGCAGACTAAGAGACATTAAGATATATCAATTAAATGGTGTAACTACACCAACTAAAAATTTCCAGTGGATTTAAGGAAAGGTCTACATAATTTGTCTACAAGAAGCAAACTTCTTAAAGACACTGAATGGTTAAAAGTAAAGGGATGAAGAAAGACCATGTTAAAGCCACCCAAAAGAAAACTAGCTCTATTTCAGACAAAGCAGATTTTAGAACAAGAAAAATTTAGTAGGAATAGACGGAGCATTACACAATGATAAAGGATTAACTTTTCAAGGAGTCGTAACAATTTTAAATTTATCTACCTAATGAGAGCATGGGAATTCCTCAAATAGGGAGCAGAATGGAAAAATAAAGCAGAAAACCAATAACTTTAAAGTCAGCCTGAGCAGCAGTGTCAACAAACTAGATCTAATCAACATGTATGGAATATTTCAATAGGAGAGTATACCTTTCTTGTGTGTGTGTATAATAAAGTTAAAGTATAAAGAAGATAGAGAAAGCTTCTGACATGGGCATCAGAAGGGGGCAGAAAGAGTACCCCCTTGCTAGAGTTAGCAGTGGAGTTATATACTGAATCAGTAACAGGATTAGCCATAAAGTTTAACCCAGAGACTGTCCTCAGGGAGGATACATTATTGTTATATAATCCTTGTAAAGACTTCACAAGACCTACTCCCATAATTTACATTTTAATATAACAGGATTAACATTTGACAATAGAAAGATCCTCCAGACCCACTATACATCTTAAGATACCAGGATTAGTCAGAAGGTTCTTAAGCCTGCATGATACAGTCACCAGAATAGATCACATTCACAGTTTAGAATGCACCTTAAATTTAAAAGAACAAACGAGAAATAATCACCCAAGTCCAAGAAACCCAGAGAGTCCCAAACAGGATGAATCCAAGGCAAAACACCCCAAGACACATATTAATCAAATTAACAAAGATCAAACACAAAGAACAAATATTAAAAGCAGCAAGGGAAAAACAACAAATAACACACAAGGGGAATCCCATAAGGATAACAGCTGATCTGTCAATAGAAACGCTTCAGGCCAGAAGGGAATGGCAGGACATACTTAAAGTCATGAAAGAAAATAATCTACAACCCCAGTTACTGTACCTAGCCAGGATCTCACTCAAATTTGAAGGAGAAATCAAAAGCTTTACAGACAAGCAAAAGCTGAGAGAATTCAGCAACACCAAACCAGTGCTCCAACAAATGCTAAAGGATCTTCCCTAGACAGGAAACATGGATAGGGTGTATAATCTCAAACCCAAAACAATAAAGTAAATGGCAATCATACTTATCAATAATTACCTTAAATGTAAACAAGGTGAATGCCCCAACCAAAAGACAAAGATTGGCCAATTGGATACAAAAACAAGACCCCTATATATGTTGTCTACAAGAGACCCACCTCAAACCTAGGGACACATGTAGACTGAAAGTTAAGGGCTGGAAAAAGATATTCCATGCAAACAGAGACCAAAAGAAAGCAGGAGTAGCAATACTCATATCAGATAAAGTAGACTTTAAAATAAAGGCTGTGAAAAGAGATAAAGATGGACATTACATAATGACCAAAGGATCAATCCAAGAAGAAGAAATAACAATTATAAATATAAATGACCCAATCAAAAAGTGGGCCAAAGAACTTAACAGACATTTCTCCAAAGAAGACATACAAATGGCTAACAAACACATGAAAAGATGCTCAACATCACTCATTATCAGAGAAATGCAAATCAAAACCACAATGAGGTACCACTTTACACCAGTCAGAATGGCTGCCATCCAAAAGTCTACAAGCAATAAATGCTGGAGAGGATGTGGAGAAAAGGGAACCCTCTTACACTGTTGGTGGGAATGCAAACTAGTACAGCCACTATGGAAAACAGTGTGGAGGTTCCTTAAAAAACTGCAAATAGACCTGCCATATGACCCAGCAATCC
>ML661883.1:2303470-2369342 GCA_007570785.1 Antilocapra americana | reverse complement strand
ACCGAGGAAACCAGAATTGAAAGAGCCACGTGTACCCCAATGTTCATCGCTGCATTGTTTACAATAGCCAGGACATGGAAGCAACCTAGATGCCCATCAACTGACGAATGGATAAGAAAGCTGTGGTACATATACACAATGGAATATTACTCAGCATTAAAAAAAAATTCATTTGAATCAGTTCTACTCAGATGGACGGAACTGGAGGCCATTATCCAGAGTGAAGTAAGCCAGAAGGAAAAACAACAATACAGTATACTAACGCATATATATGGAATTTAGAAAGATGGTAACGAGAACCCAGCATGCGAGACTGCAAAAGGAACGCAATGTATAGAACAGACTCGTGGACTCTGTGGATGAGGGCAAGGGTGGGATGATATGGGAGAATGGCATTGAAACATGTTAATTATCATATGTGAAATCAATCGCCAGCCCAGGACTGATGCTCGGGGCTGGTGCAACAAGATGACCCAGGGGGAGGGAGGAGGGAGGGAGGAGGGAGGGGGGTTCTGGAGGGCGAGCATATGTAAACCCATGGCGATATCATGTCATTGTATGGCAAAACTAATAAAAAAAAAAAGAAAACTTTAAATTTGGAAACCATTGAAAAATAAATAAATAAAATGAAAAGCTTCTGTACAACAAAGGAAACTAAAAGCAAGGTGAAAAGGCAGCCTTCAGAATGGGAGAAAATAATAGCAAACAAAATAATGGACAAACAATTAATCTCAAAAATACACAAGCAACTCCTGCAGCTCCATTCCAGAAAAATAAACTACCCAATCAAAAAGTTGGCCAAAGAACTAAACAGACATTTCTCCAAAGAAGACATACAAATGGCTAACAAACACATGAAAAGATGCTCAACGTCACTCATTATCAGAGAAATGCAAATCAAAACCACAATGAGGTACCACTTTACACCAGTCAGAATGGCTGCCATCCAAAAGTCTACAAGCAATAAATGCTGGAGAGGATGTGGAGAAAAGGGAACTCTCTTACACTGTTGGTGGGAATGCAAACTAGTACAGCCACTATGGAGAACAGTGTGGAGATTCCTTAAAAAAACTGGAAATAGAACTGCCATATGACCCAGCAATCCCACTGCTGGGCATACACACCGAGGAAACCAGAATTGAAAGAGACATGTGTACATCCTAGTGTTCATCACCGCACTGTTTACAATAGCCAGGACATGGAAGCAACCTAGATATCCATCAACAGATGAATGGATAAGAAAGCTGTGGTACATATACACAATGGAATATTACTCAGCCATTAAAAAGAATACATTTGAATCAGTTCTACTGAGGTGAATGAAACTGGAGCCTATTATACAGAGTGAAGTAAGCCAGAAGGAAAAACAATACAGTATACTAATGCATATATATGCAATTTAGAAAGATGGTAACAAGAACCCTGTATGTGAGACAGCTAAAGAGATGCAGATGTATAGAACAGTCTTTTTGACTCTATGAGAGAGGGCAAGGGTGGGATGATATGGGAGAACAGCATTGAAACATGTAAATTATCATACGTGAAATCAATCGCAGCCCAGGTTTGATGCTTGATACAGGGTGCTCAGGGCTGGTGCACTGGGATGACCCAGAGAGATGGAATCGGGAAGGAGGTGGAAGGGGTCTTCTGGAAGGGGAACACATGTACACCCATGGCGGTTTCATATCAATGTATGGCAAAACCAACACGATAATGTAAAGAAAAAAATAAACAAAAGAACAAACCATAAAATGTTCTCAGACTATAAGATTAAACTAGACATAACATATACATGGAGAATCTTCAAACATTTGCAAACTAAACATACTTGTAAACACTTTTTAAAGAAAGTATCAAGATTAAAGTTTTAAACTAAATTCTACATATCAACTTCTAGGATGAAGCAAAAGCTGTGCTTACAGGAAAACTTAATAGACTAAATAAATGTATTAGGAAAGATTAAAGGTCTAAAAGTCAATAACCTGAACTTATACCTTAAAACTAGAGGAATAAGATCAAATTAAGCCCAAAACATCAGAAAAAAAATGAATGAGTTGAAATCAGGAAAACAGGTTCTTTGTAAAGATCAGTGAAAGTGAATGTCTAACCAGGCTAATGGAGGAAAGACACGAAGTGTCAGTGAGGATGACACAGGGCTCTCATCACTGCTGAACTCATGGACAGTAAAGGAACAATACAGGAATGGCTGTGACAATGCTGTGCCCACCATTTTGATGATTTGAATGTTGACCAGGCTCTTTGAAAGAGAAACTATCACCACGTGCAAGGAAACACTGATCATCTGAATAGCCCTGTATCAAATAGAACCAATAATTAAAACATGAATGTGTCAGGCCCAGAATGCTCTGAATTCTAGTTAAACATTTAAGGAAGAAACAATACTGATTCATCAGTCTATTCCAGAAATTATAAGCAGAGGTAGCAATTCATGATATAAGGTTAGCATTACTGGTCAGACAATACCAAAAGCAGACGGACAGGCAGAATAGACGAAGCTCTGCATATTTGGAATAATAGCAATTCTGTTTCATATGGAATGGTGAAAAGAAGATGCTATGCTTTAAATTTCTTTTTGGACATTTTACAAAAGCATGAAAGACTAAACCTTAATATTCGTGAGTTAAGAAAAGAGTTTGGGAGACCCTCTCCCCAGGATCAAATTCAGTTCAGAATGTGATGAAAAAATATATATGAAAGAATGAACTTCACTAAAAGGGGGAGGGGAATGAAACCCCAGACTTGAGAGTGGAGTCTGTAAGGCTAAGGACAAAAGCAAATGTGCACACACACTGTGCTCTGGTTAGCAGAAGTTTGCCGTGAGTCGTACACGCTAACCAGCTAGGGTCGGTTTCACTGTGACCAGGTCGGGTAATGCTAACAGTGTTCAAGGAATAAGCTACTTATCAAAGCAGCTTCAAGGTATGACCCAAGTGTACTTACTACGAGGAACCGGGAGGAGTATACCTGAGATCTTCAGGATCCTCGACAAGTAAAAGGTAAAAAGATGAATGAGTGATGTGGGGCATTCTCCCTTGGCTTGGGATTTAATGCCTTGGCAATGATCCTTGGAGACAGTTCTACTATGTGCTAGGAAAAGTTATTAACGCTATGATGGGGGAGAAGGTCTCAACGGGATGCTGGAATTCTGTCCCCAGGAAGGAAGGCTCAGGCAAGAAGACATGCTAGGGAGGATCTATGATATGAGACCAGAAAGTCCACCAGTCAACAGCATTCTCTAGGCGCTTCTAGAGAACACGTTTCAGTTCAGTGTGCTGGGGGAGGGTGCTGACATTGAGCCATGCATCAGCTCTCAGAGGAAGGTGATGTTTGGAAACACTGGGCTCCCTGGTGTCAGTGAGATGATAGGATTACAGAGGAGCACAGGCCATGGAGGGGCCTTGACCAACCATCAGAATCAAGGATCACACAGCTGACTAGATGCAAGACCACAACGACACTCAGGGCCTTTACCCATACGAATCTAGTGGGCCACGTAGTTCATGAGGGCAAGATGAACAGGCTGCTGGCAAAGAGATTTCATGTCTGTAAATATAACACAATTGTTTTGCTGGCTGTCTCTCCTGTATGTGTATACATGTGAAAATACATAGAAATGCACACACAGGCATTCAGAGAAAGGGAGAATGAGCAGAGGCTGGCGGAAAGTCTTGACCCCTCAGTTTTCAGAACTGAGTCAGTTCTGTCTGAGGACATATTTATTGAAAGAAAAGGTTCCTTTGGAATGGATCTAGCAACACATAACACTTGGCGTTAAATCACTATAGGTGATCCCAGATTTTTTTCAGTTCCTGGTCAAAAGATCCTATGGTGTTCTCAAATAACTAGACAGTAGGGAAAGACCTCCTTCCAGGGCCTTTGGGTGTGAGTGAACTGACATGATTCTAGGAGTCTCAAAGCCCCCATGAGGGTAAGGACTTCTGAAGGTCAAGGGATAAATGGATCTGACCCAGCTCTGACCAGTAGAGCTCAGAATGGTCCCCAGGCCCATCTATCACATCCCCAGTTTCCAAGTGCACCATCAGAATGGACCCAGCAACTGGCCAAAGGCTCACCACTTCCTTGACCAGTGGGGTAGGGAGCCATAACGGCAGGGAAGGCCCCATGGACCCCAACCCCAGCTGAGGTTCCTGTGGGATGAAAGAGGTCAATGGTGCCCTTGAGACGGAGTTGTTGGGCCCACCATAGCCCTGGACTGACCCCTTCAAAAGCCAAGCGGGTCACTGCATAGGATGGTGGACATCCTCACTGGGAACCCTGGGCCACTCTGAGCACAGATGGCTAGAAACCCCTGGCAGTTTACATCTCCCCGCGGTGACCATAACCAGTGACTGACCTGTGCTGGAGGTTGGAAGTCCCCACACACTCTGGGCCAGTTTTGCTGTAGTCATTGTGTCGCTGAAGGGGCTTTTTGTCTCTGATGGGAAAGAGATGAGTCCAGTACACATTGAGCTCGCTTGATTCTGAAAAGGAACCATAAGATCTCTTCTACAGAGATAAGGAAATTGAGATGTAGAGAAGCCAAGGGACTTACTCAAAGTCGCATTGCTACTAAGTTCTGAGGTCAGAATCTTCTTCAGTATTTTTATTCCTATTATCTAGAGACAACCGAGCACTATGAAAATCTATGGAGGTAATCTCTTAACACTGCACAAGCTGTGGGCAGCCCAGTATTGGGATCTGTGCCTCCCACCTCATCCAAGTAGAATTAACCTGAGTCCTGCGTCCTTGTCCATCCACTAGGCAGCCTGGCCTAGATCACCTGGACCTCCTGTGCTTCAGCCTTTTCACCCTATAGAAATAGAGGGGATTTGGCTGAGCTATGAGGTACCTATTTTCCTCTATTTCATGACCCTTAGGATTTGTCCCTTCTCTCAGGAGTTAACAGGAGCATTTCTAATGCTAATTTTAATAACTCTCCCAGGAAAATAAGCCTCACTTACTTCCCAACACTCCCTTCTCTGCCCATTATTTATGATGCATTGATTTGCTTTCTAAATAGCAGGAGTGTGAAATAAATGAGGGAAGATAGTTAGATTGTATTTAAACGCATGTGCAAAATACAAGCACACACTCAACAGCAGTAACAAGACATCTAGCTTCAACTGACACCTTCTTTGCATTCACCACCACCTTGCCCTGTCAGTTAATGAATGGGATAAATCATAATCCGCATACAAGTTTGCAGACATACAATGAGTCTTCAGGTTTTAAGAGTTATTTTTAAAAGAGCTACATAAAGCAGCAAAGGCAACCTGGGAGAGAGAGGCATCGCTTCCCTGGAGATGAGCTTCAAGGGAGTGAGTTTAGGAGGATAATGTCATTCTGTCTGCATTCTTGAGCTGAGGTTTTTCAGCAGGTACAGACAGTATATCTTTGTAATGCATAACCTGTCTCCTTCCAAAAGTGTCAGAAGCAGATTTTTCTTTATTTTCAGGATGTGCTGGGACTAGCCTGAGTCAGGCAGTGACCTTCTCGTGAGCTCTGCCCTGTCACGCCGAGTAGCAGGGTTGTGCCTCTGACCTCACCTGTCTTAGTTGGGTTGGATTCCTCCTGCCGAGTTCCCTTCCATCTTCCAACTTACCCTCTATCTACAGTGTTGAAAGTCTCCTAAAGTGCCATGAGCCTCAGTGACAATCATTATCACACACAGATCTGCCTCTCACCACCCGTTTCCATTATGGTACTGAGCACGATATTATCTTACTACCCCTATTCCCTGGAAAATTAAGATTATCTAGAAATTCCAGAATGCTTACAAACATGGGTTGTCATCGTCAACCCACTGGCATAGTCCTTTATAGGGTATAAACAATTTTTACATGCTATTATCTTCGTTGAGGTTCAGAACTTTAGGTAGCTAACTCATTCACTGATCTCTTAATACAATGTGCTTAAAACATAAATGGCATTAACATCTTCTTAAGTTCACTAAGGAATGAGCAGGGTTTTAGAGCTAACATCCTGGTTGATCCCTTTTCATACCCTGGTCAGGCAGGAGGCAGAGGAGGAACAGGAGAGAACCAGCCACAATTTCTTCATTTGTAATGTGATGGTTAAAGAGTATTGCCAACTTGGTAGGTTGTGTGGATCAAAGGAAGTAACTCATGAGTCAGATTTATGATCTGTAAAATCAATACAGTCAAATGCTTATTAGCTAACAGGCAACCATTCGCTCAATATGCAAAAAATAACTGGAGGAAAGATACAACCCAATGGAGTCAGAGCTGGTTTTCCATTGCAGGTCTCACCTACTCGCTGAACAACTGGAGCTGTTTTCCCCTACCTTAGAGGAGAGTGACACACATCTCAGAAGTTGCTTGTAAGAACATAGTTATAACTACATTAAACCACTTATGGAGCCCAGTGTGACCTGTAAGTTATGACAGGCACTCAGGTGGTATACACTCCAGGAATATTAGTGGCTGTTACGGTTTTAGACAGAAGCAAACTGTTCTGTGTGGAGCCCTTCCAAGGGGTGCTGAGAGTTGACAACCTCACCTTCAACCGAGGGCATTACAAACCCTCAGGTTGCTCCCTGATCCATAGGCAGCTGAGAGCTGGTGAAGGTTGAATTTGGCTACAGGGAAGGGAGGACCACTGTAGTCCTGATACAGACTCAGGGAGCAGCTATTCCAGGATTCTGATGGGCCTGTCTACGTGCAAGGAGCTTAAAAAAGGGTGGGATGAAATATCCCTCCCCACCGTAGCACCTGATCTCAAACCTGTAACGGACACCTGTGGTGCCCCTTCCTTTCTCCATCCTAGATGATATTACCCTCACCTCGCACCTCTGCTGGATCCAGACTCCTATCCCTGAGGACTTGAACCAGTTTGCTGTATGTACCCATTGACCATCACAGTTGGGCAGATGAGCCCCAAGAAGTATCCGGATGGATGATTCAGGTCCCAACCATATTCCTTTCTTCCCTTCTTACACCACAGCAGCCCTATCTCCTGATTAGGACTAATGACTCCTACTCAACGTGCTGACATCTCTTGTCTGCTGGTCTCTGATCACAAGTAGCCTAAAGTTCCTCAAGGAAGCTAGAGCTTATAGTTCAACCTCTGGGCCCCCTGACAAAATGATTCCCCTGGGGGACCAGGACACCTAATCCTGCAAAGCCCAGAGTTATGGGCTCAGTGAACACATTTGGGTAGATGTTAAGTGAGACCTCACTGGCTTACACCCCTTTATTCCCAGACCTATATATTGTTCCTCCAGGTGACACAGACTTAACGTCTCTGATTCAGTACATCTACTGCATCCTAGGGGCTGGCCCCAAATTCTCAGTATTACCTCTCAGCTGGGTCTGCAGCTGGCTGCTTCACGCTTTATGAAGGCAGGCGGCACTTGGGTGTCAGTCTGTCGCATGACTTGCATTTCTTATGCCCAGTGGTCCTCCTCTTTGTAAAATGGGTATCTTGCTTCCATGGTATATTAAGTAGGACCCTAGGCCAGTGGATCAAACATTCAGTCAGGAAGGACTCGGTGAGGATGCTGGCTGAAACCCAGAGGGAAGGCAAGCCCATGCCTCGAACCTCTGCTCCTATCAGCAGGAGCCCCTCCTCCCCCAGTGGTAGAGGGGCCCCAGGAGTCCACCACCTCCGAGCTGGCCCCCTAGAGTGCCAGCGCCAGGCCAGGGTCTTGACTGCTGCAGCCAGTACAGCAGGTGAGGACTGAAAGTGGCCGATGCACAGCTTGGGAACAAGAAACTAGAGACAGAACGTTGGCGACTTTTAAAGTTGTAAAGATGGGACCAGGGGCCTCAGGATCTCCTGGGTCAAGAGCCCTGTCCCTTGGAGCCACATCACTTTTATTTAGTGTCTTGACAAGCAGAAAGGATCTGCTGTGCTGCGATGAAGTCAGCCTCCTGTGTCCCCCGTCATGTCTCCCATTTTCTTGATTAAACTCTCTTTGTTGTTTTCTTGTACGAGGGCTGTCACCTAGCTGGAGGTCATAGACCCACATATGCCTTGGGAAAACATCTCAGTGTGTGCACAGCAGCCTTCTGAACTTGCGCTGACCTGGCGTTCCAAGGTCCACACTATGTTTTTCCTTAGCAGGGCTCGACAACCCCAACTGATCAACCCGATGCACTTCTATTTGGGTTATGCTGTATTGCTATATTTTCTTCTGTTCTTTTCCCTTGATGACTTTCTCATGGCTCAGCCAGAGCAACAGGTGGCTACTAACCCCTGCACTTGACTTTGGTCCTTGCAGAGATCCCAAGTCCTTGAATCAGCCTTGCCCAGTGCCTGTCTCCATGCTCACTCGGATCATGTGCTGTGTGTGTCGGCAATGGGGGGGCCAAAGGCAGAGGGCAGCTTACAGCAACTGGCCAAGTCTTTCCTCCACCAGCTCAAAGGCTGACCTCTTGGTCTGAGTCGGGAAACCTGAGCGCTCCGCTCCACTTTGGTCCGTCCCTGGCCCTACCATCCCGGCACCTCCACCTCCTCTTTGCAGAGCAAGGAAGCTGGGCTGTAGGGTCACTCCGGTGTCACTGGTTCTCACATCCTGTGATTGATCGGAAGCCCTGTGTGTCTGTGCAGTAAGTTAGAATGAGCTCCTGCGCCTCGAGCACCTCCCAGGTGCCAGCCCCTAAATGAGCAGCGTGCATACATTATTGAATTCCTACAGCAATCTCGTGACGATTAGGCCTTATCTTCCAGAAACAGGAAACTGGCAGAAGTGGGACGATTGGGCCTGGCTCTGCCCCTTCCTGGCCGCATGGGCTTGAACCCGCTTCGTAACCCTTCTGAGCCTCAGAATGGAGGCCAGTGAGGGACGGTCCTGGTACCGTCCACCAGCTGAGTCTTCACTCCACCAGTAGAGGGAGCGCATGGCTACGTGGAGCAGGAAACGTGGGTGCCTTCGTGCAAGCTGCACATCTCTGCATTTCTTCCGTGTTTCTGAATTTGGAAAGCATCCTATGATCTATTACTTGAGCATCCGGTGTGTGTATGAGCGAGGGTCCTGCCTGTCTGAGCATCAGGGGCTCGGGGGTTTGTATGCATCTTCATCTACCTCACCACGTACAAGCTCATGTTGATGACGCTCATAGGAAACTGACAACCACCAGCAGATTAGAAATGAAGACAGACCTTCCAGCTTCCCCAGCGTAGGGAAAGAAAAGCTTCCTTCTACCCCCTTGTCACCTTAATTCTTAGAACCTAAGACAGAGTAACAGGAGAAAAACATACAAATTTTATCTTTAATACATACACGGGAGTCTTCAGAAGGAAAATAAAGACCTGAAGAAGTTGCTGGTCCTAAAACGTATTAATATCTTTTTATCCACAATGATTGTGGGGATGTGAGCAGACAAAGGGGCTTAGTCTATAGGCAGTAAATTATAGGCCAGTAAGTGGGAAATAGATGAGGAAAGAATGGGAGATAAGGGTTATCTGAGTAGGTTGGCTCCTATGGGTTCAATTTGGTGTTGTCACTGTCTCCAGTGATAAGAATGTCCTTCCTCACCTGCTGTAGTGTGACCTTTTGTCAGGAAAATTTTATGATCTTCTCTAAGGGCAGAAGTAGATAGGCCAGCAGTTCTTCCTACGTCTGTTTCTCAAGTACTTTCAGCTCAAAATAATATGCTGGTGTAGGACATGTTGGGGTGGCATGTTCTGAACCCCTTATCAGGAATTGGTTGCTTGTCCTCGTGCTAACCCAGGCTTTATAGCACCGGAAGTCATGCCTGGTTCTCTTTTCTATTTGAGGTCTCCCCATCCAGCTTCAATCATTGAGGCTACGTCTCTTTACCTTCATCCATCTTTGTGTTCTCTTCCAGCTATTTCTCTTTCACAAACGTCTGTGGCCCCCCACTGTCTGCAAGAGAAAGCATACACTTTCCACTCTCGCTTGCTCCACCACCGTTGATCTGGTGCTCTCCGTCAGTCAAACACATCCTGCCTCCCTATTTGGCCACGTCTGAGCTCCATTTAAATGTCGGCCAACCAATATATGTGGGCAGCACAGTGCCAGGAAAAGAGTTTGAGTTGGACAGATTAACCTTGTTTCAAACTCTATCCTGTTACATATGTACTCCATAGTGATCTTGAACACTGCTAACGTCTGAGCTATTTTTACACATAAAATGGGAGTCATGTATGCAGCAACTTGAGTTTTTTTGGTGGGGGGGCAGTCAGAGTTTACAAGCTATCATAGGAAAATTGCCAGATATGTAGTAGATAAAATGCATGGTATGTGTGTTATATGTATTATTTTTACCTATCAGATTGGCAAAGTATAATTCAATTTTTATTGGAATATAGTTTTACCATATTGTATTGTTTTCTGCTGTTGTATATATAACTCAATTCAACTGCTATCATGAGGATGGCCCGGATCTTCTATTCTACCTCTCATCTCATCCAGAAATAATCTCTTAAAACCAAATAACTTTCTCAGTTCTTCCCCCAGGTCTCAGTTCTCTCTACTCTGCACTCGGCATGTCTTCTCTACTGGACTGTGAGCACAGCCCTCATCTGATTCAATTTTATATTCTCCAGAGGGCTTGGCAGACAGGAAAGGCTCAATGAACACTCAAGAAGATGAACAAATAAATGGATTGCTTTGGCTGATTCCATTATGACTATGAGATTGTCATTCCACAAGCGTAGCTCAAACGACAACTCTGCTCCAAGTTCCATGAAATTCCCTGGGGCTACAATAATGATTTGGATGACTCAATCAGCCGAGCCCACACAGACCTGATTACAATCCCACAAAACAAGAAATCTGTGTTATTTCCAGGTGGTCTAAGGATGAACCCAAAGGATTTTTTTTAAGTGTTTGTTACCCAAGTTCCTCTTGATTGGGTTTGCTCTGCAAATGTCACTGTAAAATCTATGTCCAGGACCAACATGCTCCAGATAATGGCGCGGCCTCATGAGAAAAGCTTTGGTAGTCTCAGTTGAAATTGTAAAACAAGCCAATTTATAAAAGCAATTTTTCTTGAATAGGTAGCCAGTTTCACAACTCAGCATTTGAGAGCTCAAGTTGTCAATCACTTGGTTCTCGAGATGTGAATTCTGTTACTACAGAGATAGGAGTCTCGCTAGATTCTCCCCATTGTTTACTATGGTAGGTTCTGGCAAGTATTTAATAAAGGGATAAGTGAACCTGTCTCTTCAGCACCAGCCCCTCATCCAGGAAAAGCTTGTTTAATTAACACTGAATTGAATTAAGACTCATCTGGAATCCCTGCCAAGACTCAGGATTGTTATTTGGATGTGATGGCTCCTCTGAGATGATGTAAGGCATTTAGAACCAGTGTGGTAAAGATGATGGGGTCCCCACAAGTTGGATGGATCCTAGTCACAGCCCCTTCAAATCTGACTGCTGCTTGAACATTTATGAAGCATCCACCAGGTGCCAACTGCTTTCATTTACTTAATACTCAGAACCTCTCAGAGGTGTGGTATCTTCCCCAATTTTGAGGTGGGAGACTAGATGTTAAGTATGTTTGAACAACCTAAGATCTAGTAAGTGGCCAAGTTAAGGTAGGAGTCTAGGTTCTGACTCAAAAGCCAATGCTCTTAGCGTTCTACTGGAAATTTCTACCAAGTATAGGAAGGAAAGAGCAGTCTTCAGCTGTCCTCTCCTTTGGGATTTTCTTGAGCTGCTAAAACTCAAATGGTGTCACATTACAGGCCTCAGCTCTAATCTTGACAATTCTGGTTCCTTCTCCTTGATGTATGGGTCTGGTTCCAGGATATTAAACATCACAGACATGCTAACCATTCAACTGTTGTCATTGTTCGATCACTAAGTCATGTCAATTCTTTGTGACCCAATGGACTGTAGCATTCTAGGTTTCCTTGTCCTTCACATCTCCTGGAGTTTGCTCAGACTCATGTCTATTGAGTTGGTGATGCCATCTAACCACATCATCCTCTGTTGTCCCCTTTTTCTCCTGCCCTCAATCTTTCCCAGTGCCAAGGTATTTTCCAGTGAGTCAGCACTTCACATCAGGTGGCCAAAATATTGGAGCTTCAGCATCACTCCTTCCAATGAATATTCAGGACTAATTTCCTTTAGGACTGACTGGCTTGATCTCCTTGCTGTCCAAGGGACTCTCAAGAGTCTTGTCCAGAAAGACAGTTCAAAAACATCAATTCTTTAGTGCTCAGCCTTCTTTAAGGTCCAACTCATATCTGTGCATGACTACTGGAAAAACCATAGCTTTGAGTATTCAGACTTTTGTCAGCAAAATGTCTCTGCTTTGCAAAACACTGTCTAGGTTTGTCACAGCTTTTCTTCTAAGGATCAAGTGTCTTTTAATGTGGCAGTCAGCATCTGCAGTGACTTTGGAGCCCAAGAAAAGCCTGTCACTGTTTCTGTTCTACTGTCACCTGCTAATTAACATGATGCATACTTAGCAAGGGAGTGCCATTGCGGTGAGCACTGTGCTGAGCTCTGGGGACTCGATGACCCCTGTGCCCATTTGTGACTTTCCCTTTGAAGGTTGTCAGTTGTTCCCAATAAGTTGTTGGGCTCTGAAGACAGGCTTACACTTCATGTGGGCTGCTTGGGACCGGGCACTGATGCTGAGCCAGGTATACGGCAGACTCACCCCAGGCTGAGTGACTCAGCTCCAGTGACACACACCAGGCTATGGGATGAGCCTGCACCCTTGGACAGTGGCCACCATCTAACTCCTCGTTCCCAGGCTTTCTCTGCCACTGGAGATGTGAATTACAACAGAGCACCACACCCGATAGACCTTGGATCTCAGCCTTCCCCTTGCTTCTGTTCCCCTAAACCCTGCTCACAACTGACCACAAGGCTCAAATCCCTTCCCAATCACTTGGACCCCATGTCTGTGCAGTCAGCCCAGACTGCCTTATGCCTGAACTTCTGTGGGCTTCCCAGGCGGCTCAGTGGTAAAGAACCTGCCTGCCAGTGCAGAAGACTTAAGAGATGTGGGTTTGATCCCTGGGTTGGGAAGGTATCCTGGAGGAAGGCATGATGACCCACTCCAGTACTTTAGCCTGAGGAATCCCATGGACAGAGGAGCCTGGCGGGCTACAGTCCATGGGGTGGCAGAGATCTCCAGTGATGCCTAATACCACATATAAAGAAGGTCATAGGATTTACAGAAATCGTAGAAAGCAAATAGATGCATAATGGCCAGTCTCACATGCAAAGAAAGCCAAATGAGAAGAAAAATGCTTTGCTTATTAAAATATCAGTGACTGAAGGAGAAAAATAGAACAAAAGTCACCGGAGTTGAGATAGAACTCTCTCCCTGTCCCTCTTTTTAAAGTGACTATTTTGGAAAGCAGTTTGGCAAATACTTCCAGAAGCACAGAAATACTCATGTTCTTTGACCCAATAACTCACTTCTGGGAACTGAGCCTAAGGATGTAATTTCTTGTCTGAGACACAAAAGCAACATCTATGTATAAATATATTCCCTAAGGCATTTTTAATGGGGAAAAAACTAGAAAGAGCCTTGAATAATCAATAATAGGGAAATGGGTATATAAATTTCAGTATATACATTCAGCTCTTTTAAATGAATTTAAACTCTAAAATAACATGGAGAAAAAAGCTTACACTATGATGTAAGCAGGGAAAAAATAGGATAAAAAGCAGAATGATTTCATCTATGTAAATATTGAAATATGTAAGAATGTCCTGAAACCAATGCAAATAATCATTATGATGGGGTCAGGGGAATGTTACAGGCTATTCTCTGGCTTTGGGGTATCGACTATGTAGCTACAGTACTTTGAAATGGTAAAAACTATTGTAATTAAATTTAGAAATACATTTTGCAGGATGGCTGAATTAAGGGGATAAGAGATTTTTACTCCCTAGAGAAACATCTGGTCATCTCAATGACTGTCCTTCTTAGAGAAGATTGTGAGAAGGGGGTTGGCTACACGGGGAGACCCATAAAACCTAGTTCTAAGAAAAAGTCCTGCGAACCTTCTTGTGAACAGACTCAGCTGGAAGATTGTTTCAAAGAGTAACTTCCATTGCATTTCCTTGAGTGACAGAGAGAAATTATTTTTAGACCTATATGCCTGACCTTCCATACCTGTTTTAGTGCTTGATAAAAGAGCTAAGACATTAGACCACTCTGGAAGCAGAAAACACCCCATCACAAACCTCCTGGCATGTCTATCAGCTTAGAGTCCACAGAGCACTCTTCCTTCCATTGACCTACAAGTATCCTGGCAGAGAAAGTAATTTCTCAATCTTTAAACAGTTGGGGGCACTACCACTGGGAGAGGGCAAGTGACCCATCCAAGGTCGCTCAGCTGTCAAGTGAGTAAGGAATAAGAAGTGAGTAAGTTCAGTGAGAAACTGAGAGCAGAGACTGTGTTTTCACTTCCCCCCTAAGATGTATTAATTGAGTCTATTAAGCTTCGTATCTCTTCCTCTGGTTGTTTATTAACCAGCGATAACTGAATGCATTGTCTTATTTTTACCTTGGCAACCAAGTGAGGTAGATACGACTCGACTGTTGCTTGATGTTACAGCATCTTTAGTTCGCTTACACTTTATCATAAACAGTTATCAATGTATGTGCTGGTGAATTTATACCACGTCTTGAGGGGAAATTATTATTTTAAGGAAATCACATCTCAGATGGTTGAAAAGCATTTCAATCAGAAAACCCCTCCAGGTATGAGTAGTGGTAGGTTTTACCTTTGATAAATACTAAGTGTTTTTCTAATTAACATGTTAGATATGGGAAACAGACCTTTTAAGAAATACGTGGTATCCATGATGTATAGCCGAAGATGTTCTAAATAGTTATCCATGCTGCATAAGCCTGGTAAAAGAACTTAGTACCCTCCAGCCTGAATCTTTAGGGACCACATTTTTATTTGGTCCAAAATTACACTTAAGGCCCTCAAAACACAGGTTCAAGTCCTAATCTCTAGCACTCTTGAATGTGACACTACTTGGAACTAGGATCTGTTCAGATGCAATCATCTTTAGAATGAGGCAAGCAATAAATGCTGGAGAGGATGTGGGGAAAAGGGAACCTCTTACACTGTTGGTGGGAATGCAAACTAGTACAGCCACTATGGAAAACCAGTGTGGAGATTCCTTAAAAAGCTGCAAATAGACCTGCCATATGACCTAGCAATCCCACTGCTGGGCATATACACCGAGGAAACCAGAGCTGAAAGAGCCACGTGCACCCCAATGTTCATCACCGCATTGTTTACAATAGCCAGGACATGGAAGCAACCTAGATGCCCATCAACTGACGAATGGATAAGAAAGCTGTGGTACATATACACAATGGAATATTACTCAGCATTAAAAAAAATTCATTTGAATCAGTTCTACTCAGATGGACGAAACTGGAGCCCATTATCCAGAGTGAAGTAAGCCAGAAGCAAAAACAACAATACAGTATATTAACGCATATATATGGAATTTAGAAAGACAGTAACGAGAACCCAACATACGAGACAGCAAAAGGAACGCAGATGTATAGAATAGACTCGTGGACTTTGTGGATGAGGGTAAGGGTGGGATGATATGGGAGAATGGCATTGAAACATGTTAAGTATCATATGTGAAATCAATCGCCAGCCCAGGATTGATGCTCGGGGCTGGTGCAGCGAGATTTCCTGGCGGGGAGGGAGTCAGGAGGGAGAAGGGAGGGGGGTTCTGGAGGGGGAACATATGTACACCCATGGCGATATCATGTCATTGTATGGCAAAAAAAAAAAAAACACCTTGAAATAGAAAACAAACAAACAAACAAACAAAAAAGAATGAGGGCCTATTGGATTCAATGAACTGGGGTTCAATGATCTTTGTCTTTATCAGAAAGGAACTTGAACACAGATCAAGATACATTGGGAAGAAACCAACGTGAGACGGCCGCAGAGACTGAAGGGAATATGCAAAAGCCAAGGACGCAGCCACCACCAGCAGCGGCAAAACGGTGTGAAGCAGATCCTTCTTCAGAGTCCCAGAGGGAACCAAGCCTGCTCTCATCTTGCCCTCCAACTTCTGTCAACCAGAGCCCTGGTTCAGTTTTGTTTCTGAGTCACCCAGTTTGTGGTATTTTTTATGGCAGCTTCAGGGATGAATGTAATGACCTGTTTCCAGTGTGGGGTTAGAATTGTCACTGTCTGAGGCCAACCAAAAGGCTGACATGATATTCTAGGAATATCTGACTTCCAGTTAACTGATCCAACCGTACCTTGTGTGAAATGCTAACTTGATGGAGAACAGGCCTCACCAGCGCACTCGGGTCCAAGCTGCCCACCCCACTAGAGAGCCTAGCTCTGGCTTCATGAGGAGGTAGCAGCAACAGGGACCTCCAGGCTGCTTCTGTGAGCCGATAACCAGGAAGCTCAGGGTCCAGGGGTTCCAGAGAGCTTCTGCTGTGTGTCTTGTAAGCAGACAAGCTGTCTCGGTTTCCTCAATGATCAAGAACTTTGTCCATATCTGATGGAAAATCGGCTGCAGAGCTCATTGTGCCCCAACCTGGGCTCTGGGAACACCATCCTCCACATTCCTGGACAAGTTTCCAGAAGCTACTGCAAGGTCTCAACCTCCCAGGGCCCTCACCACACTCCCTCATGCTGATCCCTGCCCTGTGTCCCCGACTGCATTCTCCAAAACAGGGCCCTGGGAAGCTCCACTTGGAGCCTGCTGCCCAGGATCTTAAGCCCAAGAGATCAGGAGCCCCCATCCCTCCCAACCCTCGATGCAAGGATGCAAGACCCACAGGGTGGTGCACTGACAAGCAGTGGATGTAGCCCTGGCTCACAGCTGCTACTGGGCAGATGCCCACAAGCTGGGCTGCCATCAGGTGCTGACCCTCACCACCAGCTGTGGTGAGCCTGGAGGATTGGGCTTCCTCACCCCCCTGCTTCCCCTGGGGGTGCTTTAGAAGGAGGCTGTTTCCCCAGGGCTCCTTGATGTCTCCGGGAGATGCTGCCTGTTTCTCTTGAGGTTTCAAGCTTTTCTCTCTCAAGTGCAATTCAGCTCAGCTTAAACACCTTCTGAAGCAGCCAGAGGCAGCCCCTGGTCAGGAGTTGAAGGGGAATTACCAGTGCAGTTGCCCTGCGGTACCCTTCACACCGCCTGTCATTTTGTACTCATGGCCGGACTGCAGGTGTGACCCTCCCTGAGTTCTAACATGGGATGAAGGAGCTCAGAACAATGAGTTCACCAAGGATGCAGTGACTCACTCAGTCATTCAACAGACATCAAGCACACACCATGTGATAAATACTGTTCTCTATCGTCACGGGGATAGTTAAACTCAAACACTGGACTTTGACATCAGGTTCTCCTGCATCAGAATTCAGGCTCGCCCGTCTCTTACTAGCTGTGATGCCTGGTGAAGTTCCTTAATCTCCCTAAGTCTTTGTCACATCTGTTCACTGGGATTACTGATGTCTCAGAGGAGACTAGGGTGACAGGTCCTCTCAGAGCAGCCACCTATTAATGTCACAGCAAGTACACGGAAGTCATCAAGTAGAACAAAGGACAATGGTTTTCCTGAAAGTTGCAGGGGGAGGGCATTGCGAGGAAAGACATTTGAGAGAAATGTGACGTGATGGCTGTATTGACTCAGAAGTGCTAACTGTACTGGTGGCTGTCTTTCAAAGCTGCGAGAACAGCATGATGCTGGTGAGCTTCCAAAAAGCAGATCCCAGGCCCTGAAATGGAGCATGACCCTAGGATCCTTGCCCCTGCCCCCATGTCCTCTGCCTGCCTTTTGTCTGTGGAAAAATTTTAAATCTATTCCCAGTTTAAAGAATAATCAGAAGTGAGAAAATGCAGAAACAAAAGCAGTCAGAGGAGACCAAATAATAATACTTAGTCATTAAGCAAAGTCAACAACTTCTAATTCCTTCTCAAGGGCTATAGATAATATTCCGGGCCATATCCTGTACATGAAACAGCCCAGATGATGCTGGTCACACAACTGATGACCAACCTCAAGACGACTGTCAGGGCTGACCGTGCTGTTACTGCCTGTAGCCCCTTCCCTCAGCCTGTCAAAGCTCTTGCCCCGCAAGTGTCAGTGCATAGGACCAGGGGAGTCAGCCTTTGGACAGGTGTCTCCTCTCCCCTCCAGCTGCCGGCATCCAAAATAAACGTTCCTTTCCACCAAGCTGGCCTCTTTAACAGCTTTGGAGTGGCCAGCAGCCAACCTCGCTCTAGGTTACAGCCCCACTTCAGAGGTTCTCATCAAGTGCCTTCTTGTCTGTACCAAGGAATCAGCAGTACAGTAAGTACTGAAGTCATTCTTTATTGGTGATGCGTCTGTGGACTGTCCTTTGAGGAATCCTGGGACAGACGTGTGCATTCGAACAACTGTGTTCAGTTCGGAGCTCCAGCTTTCTGCCTCTGCATCCACAAAGTAGGTCACTTAAGCTCTTTGAGTCTCAGACTCAATACTTTTACTTTCAAATGCTCATCAATGGGGGACATGATCAAGGACTGTGCAGTACATCTTAATGCTAACTGACATCTTAATGTTAACTGTTTCCACAAGGGATGAGTCATGGCTTATCTCCCTGTTGGAAACGGGTCTGTACAGACCCCTTCAGCTGGGAGCAGAAGGAAAGACCTCCTGGGGTTGCAAGCCTATGTTATCCTGGTGATGGCGAGGATCATGGTTTGGTCAGAGACCTTCACACAAACTGCTCCTAAGGTGTTGTCTGACTTACATGTGGTTGATTTAAAAAGTACCTAACTGCTCTGAATCTGGAGAGATTAGGTGGATGGGATAAGTCATTTGGCCTCCCAAATCTGGTTTATGCCTCTAGCAAGGGAATCAGGGATGTTTACAGACTTTGCTTGCAAAAATGTTTTTGGATGCTAACTTATAAATGGCACCGGGAATGCCTTGAAGGGAAAAGGTGGGAGCCCCGATTTTCTTTCCTGTAAAACAGAAATCAGCATTTCAAACATGGCTTACTCGTGAGGTTAGGAGGATGGAGTTAGATAATATGAAATGCTCTGAAAACTAAAAAGCTGGGTAAGTGTATAGGTACACTGTTAGTCCCAGGGGTTATGGAGGCTCACGTAGCCTCTTCACCAGGATCACCTGGCCTCTCCAGGCACCTTCTGATTCTGAGGTGCCATCCACATATCCCCTCTTCCTGCAGAAGGCTCACATCCAGGAAGAAATCTACCACCACCCCACTTCTCAGCACCTGGGGGTCCTAGGACTGTCTACACCAAACGGGCAAGACCTAGAGGTCAGGGGAAGGCGTCTTGGTGTCTCTGTTTACTATCAGTTTTCATTATCGAATTTTCACAAAGAAGTTGCTGTTGTTGGTGTGCAGTTACAGGATTGTGTGACTGTGATGCTGTGGAATCTGTTTGCCACTCGGACTGTATCTTCTTCCAATTTGTGCAGACATGGAGGTCCTTCACTTGGTGAGTTGTGGATGGCGAAGCACTGGCCGTAAGAAGGGTCTGGGGTCAGATCCTGGCCCGGTGGTTGGGAGAGTTAACACTGCCTGCCTCAGATCACCTAGTTACCAGCTCCTAGCTGGCTCATCTGTAGTTTGCAGTATTCACCTTATGGAGTTGCTCCAAGGATAAAAGTCACGAATACATGTGTATATATGTAATCTGACAGTAAGTGCTGAGAAGGAGTATTAGATGTAAATGGCCGTGGAAGAAAGAGGATTAGACATACAATGAGCCGAGGAGTAATTTCCTTCTAAAACATCCCGAGTAAAGCCCAGTTACTAACAGGATTTTCCCGTTGAGCTGGGACTTCTCAAGCTTTAGTGAACATGCAAATTGCGGCATTAGTTAAAAGGCAGGTTCTGATTCATCAGGTGTGACGTGGGTCCTGGGATGCTGCCAGTCTCACAAAAGTTCCCAGGTGATGTCAAGGCTCCTGGTCGAGGGCCCACGCCTTAAGGAGTGAAGACATTTTAACAAGAGACCCACGTGATTTGTGTGCTCATTAACTGAGAAGCTCTGTGCTACATCTCAAGAAGCTGTGCGCATTAAGAAGGAATCCTTAGGGTGACTCTTAGGAGCTTGGATGGGGTCAGCTGTGGGGCCAGCCTCTGGGGGCCAGGATGCATTGACTTGGAGTGTATAGACGACACCATTAGATATGCAAGGTCTACATAAATGTCAATAGTTCTCTGGGGTAAGCACAGCTACAGCTAATCTTCAGTGTTTCCATATGTGATTATCCTTTTTATTTAATCCTCACATTAATGCTGAAGCAGGAGTTATTACAGTGGCCAACACAGAGATGAGGAAACCACAGCTTATGGGGTGATAGTCTCACGAGTTCCATACTGGCTTTGAATAAACCCATCATGTGCAGAGTCCCCAGGCTCAGACTGTCCTGCCTCTGGGTTCAGCACCCTGACAACCATCAGGGAACCAGGGGGGTGTATGTAGTGGCGCATGATGGCCAATGACCTTGATCTAGCCGCAGCCCTGGGCACCTCTGGGTCATCTCTGCACTGCACTAAAAGCTGAAGTGTGGAGCCCAGCTGTGCCAGGGACCTGGGACCATCCCCTTGGCAAACTCGTGAGCATCAGATGGAGCTGAAGGAAAGACCGGCTGTCCTCTTCCACCTCTGCCTGGGCTGTGAGAACCTTGAACAGGAGAGTCCGTGGCCTTCGTCACCGTGGACAGGCCTGTGGTACTTTATTTGAACTCCCATCATTTTCCGTCCCAACCTACAAGGCTATGTGAGGGCATGTAGCACTTACACTGATTTTCCCCTAAAACCCCTTAATTATGATAAGAATAGAAGGCACTCGACCACAGTTATCTAACCCGATAACCATGAATAATGCACATGAAGGCACAGGCTAAGAATAGGAGTCGGGGGCGCTGATTCAGCCAGCCGTGAGCAACCAGGATCGGGGTAAACTGTGTGTGTGGGACTTCTAAGATATTTATCCAAACACGCACCTCCTGTATCTTCAGATGCAGATGCCACTTGCCATGTCAAGCAGGCTGGATCAGCACCGTCACCCAGGGTGGACTTCTGGTGGGGTGGAGGAGTCCAGCAATCTGCTTTAGCAAGTCCTCCAGATCACTCTGTTTTATCTAAGAATCATGGTTTTACTTCAGAACATGACTTCATATGTCATCAGTTTCACCAGCCCTTAAATGATCAATGGAGAACAGGCAGGAAGTGCCTTGGCCAGCGCAGGGGTTAGGGGCGGGAGACCTGGGGTCAGACACACGGGTCGCCTGCTAGTTGTGTGGCCTCTGGCAGGTCACATCTTCTCTAGAGTTGTTGGGAGCTCAGGAGAAGGTCTGCTGCTAGCTCAGGATGGAATGGGCTTCCCTGGTGGCTCAGATGGTAAAGAATCTGCCTGCAATGCAGGAGACCCAGGTTCGATCCTTGGGTCAGGAAGATCCCTCGGAGAAGGAAATGGCAACCCACTCCAGTATTCTTGCCCGGAGAATCCCATGAGCGGAGGAGCCTGGTGGGCTGCAGTCCATTGGATTGAAAGCAGTTGGACACAACTGAGCAACTAAGCACACAATAGCTCAATGACAGGTACTGTCTCCGTGTGATGCCTTCTTTTAAGAATTCACTGCTCTCTACTGTGTAACAACAAAGTGTTAGGCAATAATTCTTAATGGCTGCAAGTCTTTTGCCCTGCTGTTGCTAATGCCCCTGTTGTGTGCATCCAGAAGGGATGTGTGAAACGGTGTTTCATTGTCCCTGTCATAGTTTATTTTGCCTGGACTGTTACCCACGGAAGTAGAAGTCCCCTTCCAGTGTCTGGAGCCATATAAATTCACTGCTGAGGTGTGGAGGGTCTTTGGGGAAAAGACTTATCTGAGCCCCTCCCTGCCTTCTACCGACCACCCACATAATGGATCAGATGGCTTCCACGGCTGACTTCTGGCTTCCAAACTTCTTTGAATCTCCGAATTTCAAACAGACCCTCACTTGGAACCAGAACCTGGATTCTTCTGTTTTCACACTCCCTTTGTTCACACACTGTCTTCGCTGTAAGAGGAAGCCCACACCACACAGCAATCAGATGCCGACATCAGGGATCCGTGTGGGACTGGCCGGAAACCACGAGGTCGCGCCGTTCTGCAGGAAAGACACCTGGGGCAGGATCTGACCAGTTGCTGCCCCCAAACTTCTGCCTAATTAGAAGCTGAGCTGAGTGGGGACATGGCTGCTAGCTACTGCCTCTGCCAGCTGAGCCTCACAGCAGGGCACACAAGGACTCCCTACAGATAAAGCTGAGTTATGTTTCCTAGACACACCCCCACCTGCCTTCATGGAGCTCCATCTGTGGCTCTCAATGAGATGTGAGCAATATCTGGAGACATTTCTGGTTTTCACAACTGGAGCAGAGGCCAAGGACGCTGCTAAACACGCTGCAATGCCCAGGACAAAACTCCACCACAAAGATTCAACCAGCCAAAAATGTCCATGCTGCTAAAACTGAGAAACCCTGAGCTTAACTTCTACTGAGCTAAAATGTTGCTTCTTCCAGGACGCACTCCAGGCCTGTACTTACTTCTCCAAGGGGACGTGGGTGCCTTTGCTCTGGGCACCCAAGGAGGTTACTCAGAGCTATCAGAGCATTTACTCTGTTACATCCATTCAGCTGTAGTTCCTGGTCAAGACTTCCTCCTGTAGACAAGGGGGTCCTTCCAGGAAATAACTAGGATCAGGTCCTTTTTTTCCCCTTAACCTCAGGTGCAGAGTGTTCATCATATCAGCTAATAGAACTTCTCTTCCTTGGTCAACATAGTATCTAACAAAGGTTTGGTACCAAGTGGGTAATCAATGATACATATGGATATTAACACTTATCCCATTAAGAACTAATTCACAAGAAAAACCAAGTTCAAAAAGGCATCTGGTGCCATAAAAAATGCAAGACTCTTGCCCTCTTGTGGGGCACGGATTTTGCAGGTGGGGCTGGAGCCAGGTGGGTGCCACTGCCTCTCGGGTACTGGCTTCTTCTTAAACCAAAAGCTGAACTTGGGTGACTGCACCTTTGCACAGTCATCTGCCTCGAAGTCCATAGAGTGGGGAGGATCCTTCTTGGCTTCTCATAACATGAAGATGTTGGAGAATTTTATGAAGGAGCTTTAGGGACCTAGGGACCTAGGGACTTTGGCGAGACCTGGGTTTAGAACAGATAGGCCTAGAACCAGACTTCTCTGAGGCCCCGGCGCCTGCAGCACCATACAAACCTTGCACAAAGTCTTGCACAGCCTTCCTGATCTGAACCTTGGGTTCTCTCTTCCCATCATCTACGTAGCCCCGTACCTGTATGGCCAGCCATTGCGTGGGGCCTTGGTGCTCACTTGTAGGACACTCATGTGCTGATTGCTGCCGCACCAGGCAGCTCTGGAAGGTAGGTAGCCACTCTGGACACAGAACTTCCTTGGCTATTGCCTCAGCTCAGAGCCTCCCCGTTCCCCACCCTCATCCCCTGCCAGGTTTATGGTCCCCTACAGGACAATGAGCTTCCCTTGTAGTTCAGTGAAGAATCTGCCCGCAGTGCAGGAAACCCAGGTTCGATCCCTGGGTTGGGAAGATCCCCTAGAGAAGGAAATGGCAACCCACTCCAGTATCCTTGCCTGGAAAATCTCATGAACAGAGGAGCCTGGTGGGCTGCAGTCCATGGAGTCTCAAAGAGTCGGGCATGACTGATCGACTAATACTTACTTAAAGGACAATGAACTCTCAGGGTTGCGCAATCCAAAGTTCTGATGCTGAGTCCACCAACTCTAAAATTCAGCTGGATTTCTTTTATTCACTTGCTGAACTTTTTCCAGCATCCTGAGTGTAAAATTGGAGCATAAAATCGATATGAAGTTTTTATTTATTGCTTCATGCAATTCAGTGAAGATGCTGAAGAAACGGCTTTTTGGTAATGCTGCTGCCAGCTGCATCTGAGGTCTCGGTGGCTGATATAAGCATGTCTTTACGGGATGTGTTGCCTTCTGTCCCCACATCTTCCCCGTGAACCTCAAAGGTCCCTATGAGATAGTATCTAAGTGGACCCTGCATTTTTACATGACTCCACAGATCTACCCTGTAACATCTGTTACTGTCTACTCCATGGAAATTGGGACTGGTAAAGGTTAATGCTGTCCCATATCCAAGCCTTGTCAGTGTCTAAAGCCTCTCCTAGCTCTCAAACTATACAACGATGGTGATGAGAATTATGGTGATAAGACGTCAAAAAAAAATGCTGTGAACTCTTTCCATCTATTAACTAATGTGAGTTTCACAAGAGCCATTTAAGTCCTCTTATGATCTCATGAGACCAGCAAGGACGCTGAGTCACATGGTTTAAGTATTGCTGCACGTGGAGCAGCATGACAGACTAAGATTCAAATCTACCCACTTTGGTTCCAAAGCCTATGTTCCTAATCCCTGGGTTGTTCCAGCTCCCGGGGCAGCTACAGCTTTCCTATTTTTCATTATTCGGAAAATGAGTCACCAACTCCCAGATGGCAGTCCAACCACCCAACCCAGAAAGGACCTCTCGCCATTCTGAAATCACATCATCATTTGGTTTTTACTCTTGCACAATTGATAATAAGCTGTATTTTTTAATTTATTCACTTTGTATCAGGATTAAGATCTTTACATAAAATTTATATCTTTACATGAAAATGTGCTCCTCATTTTTTTATATTAGCAAAAGACCATATCCCAAATTACATCCTAATATACTATATCCTCTTATTGTGTACATCTTTTTTCAGCTGTAAATATCCACAAACTTACACTCGGCTCTTATATTTGTACTTAACTGCATACATCTTTTCACCTTTCAGTGTCTTCCTAATTCTAACTTTGTATGGCTACATCAGAGTCCCTCTGACTGTAATTCTATTTACTGTTAGATCATGTCCATATTTGTGTCCTTTACCAAGTCCTGTTAACAGTATCTTCTGCATGTGACTAATTTCTTTTTAAAACTTTCATGTATTGCTCATTTTTAAAAACTGGATATTTTCTTAATTTTTAGTTTTAAGAATTCTATGTATTGTCTGGCTATAAGTCCTTTACCAAATATATAATTTGAAAAAAAAAACTTTCATGTAAACTGTTTGCTTAGAATAATTCATTGGGAATGTAATACTGGGTCAAAAGCTATAGTATATTTAATTGCATTTCCTAATTGTTCTTTTCGAGGTGCAGTAGAGTCACGTTAACCCCAAAGGGCTTTTGCTCATATGACTGTTGCCACCTCCTCACTCTCGTGTGTACCCTATGGACCGGGCATGGTTATTAGAACCATTAACTCTCTTCCCATCTCTGAAGCAGGGATGCAATTACAATGAGACCACAGCCTCAACCTAACTAGCTTAACAATATATTAAGAAGGTACACTTTCACGCAACCATCTTAAAAATAGTTATATTCTTGCACACTGCTTTCTCTTGGTTGAGTTTATGAACTGGTGGGGGGAGGCAGGTTTTAGAGATCTGTGAATCCACCACTCTTTGGCACTCCATTAACATCTATGGAAAGAGTAAGACTTTTTATCTGGACTTCAGCAATTTCATCTAACTTAGGAAAATATTGAAATCAAGATAAATAATTATCTAATGTGAATCTACGGAGTGTCAGGAAATGCTCAGGGTGCTTACACTTCTAATTTCTTACAAATTGCTGTCTTCTAATTTCTTACAAATACTGAGGAAACAAAGAAGCCAGGCAAACAATTGTGGGTCATTCAGCAAGTTCGTGCTACAGCCCAGATCCATTACATGAGCCCATATCTAGCACAATGAGAGGACTCCCCTTGTCCTCCTTCCCTCCTAAATCTCCAGGCTCCCAAGGGAGACAGAACAGCCCAGAGGATGGTGGGAATCTCAGGAGCATCCCTTCAGAAACAGCGGCTCAAAGGAAGCTGCGAGAACACGCGGGCTCCCTGCCACTAGAGGGCGCTGTACACCCGGGAAGCCGCGGCGCTGGGTGTCCCCGCGGGGTTCGTCCATCCAGCCTGGCTCTGGTCTTCAGAGCAGAAGGTCTCTCAGGAGTCACTGAAACAGAACTCGGCACAATTTAAAAAAGGCAGCAAAGCCAGCCCGCGTCCTTTTCTACTCACAGATTGCATGGCTCAGTGGAATCCACATCATTCTAAACCAGATGACTCAGCTGCCCCCCGAGGAACACCCCAAAGTCCACTTCTGCTTGTACGGCCGTATCTCACAAGGTCAAAGATGAGACATCTGGAGAAGGTCTCCTGCAGGCCAGGGAAGCCCCTGGACCCCGCGCCCCACCCCCCTGATGGACTTGGCCGACTCAGACCAGGACTGGTGACCAGTTTAATCATTGTCATCATGGGACTGAAAATTAGTCATAGAATAACAACAAAAGGACAGCAAGGAGATCCACCCAGTCCATCCTAAAGGAAATCAGTCCTGAATATTCATGAACTGACGCTGAAGCTGAAAGTCCAATACTCTGGCCACCTGATGCAAAGAGCTGACTCTGGAAAAGACCCTGATGCTGGGAAAGATTGAAGGTGGGAGGAGAAGGGGATGACGGAGATGAGATGGTTGGATGGCATCACCGACTCAATGGACATGAGTTTGAGTAAACTCCAGGAGTTGGTGATGGACAGGGAGGCCTGGGGTGCTGCAGTCCATGGGGTCGCAAAGAGGCGGACGTGACTGAGCACCTAAACTGAACAACGTAAACAAAAGCTAACATTTATCTTCCCAACAACCATACTGGTAAGAATCATTACCCTCTTTTACAGAAAAGGAAATAGACTCAACAGAATTGAGCCACTAGTATGCATCAAAGCCAGCATCTGAAGTCACGTCTGTCTGCTGCTAACCTGTGGAGCTGCCTTTTGGTCCTCAGGTCACAATCTGGATGTATGGAAGTTGGGATTTTTATTAATTTGCTCATTTATTCATTATAAATGAATTATCCGCTTTAATGAGGTTTACCTGGTATACAGAAAATTATCTAATGTACACGTCTTGGTGAGTTTGAACATATAATTACGCCTGTGAAATTTCACCATAACGCAGGTACTAACATGTTCATCGCCTCCAAAAAGGTTCTTATGGGCTTTCATGGGTTTTTGTTTTGGTGAGAACACTTAATACGAGATCTCTCCTCTTAACATTTTAAAGTAAACATACTTCAAACATAATTTTAACCTTCAGTTACTGTGTTGTAGCGTGGATCTCTAAAAACTTATTCATCTCACGAAACAAAAACTTTATAACCAATGAAAAATAATGTCCCCTCCACCTGCCCACACCGCTCTGTATTTTTAAGGCCCTTCATATTTATGTGGCATCAGCTGTAATGTCTCCTGTTTCATTTCTCCATTTATATGAATCACTTTTTAATTATTTTTAGAAAAACAGCTCTTATTTTCATTGATCTATTGTTCTAGTCTGTATTTCATGTATTTCTGCTCTCAGCTTCCTTCCTTCCTTCTGCTAACTTTGGGCTTAGTTCTTTTTCTTAGTTCCTTGAGACATAAAGATAGATGTTTATCTGATCTTATTGTAGGACTTTATAACTTTCCTCTTAGTACTGTTTTGTTGGCACCTGATGTATTTTTTCTTCTGCATTTTTTTTTATTCATTTACTCTGAATATATGAACAATAGATTCTGACATGAGTCTGAACTATGGTGATCCTCATACCAAGTCCTCTCTTCAGGAACCAAGAAGACAGAAACTCCTACACACAGGTGATAAGGGGAAGGCAGGTCATCAAAAATAACAGGATGTGAAAAAACAATCGAACAAAACAAAAACCTGCAGCTAGCTTTGCGGGCACTCAGAGAGGCACCTTCCTCTGGATCCACACCCTTCTCCTCTCCTTCCATGTCCCCAGCTCAGGCTGCAAGTCTCTCTTCGAGGCCACAGCCTCATCTTGTCATCAAGGCAGATTTCTCCCAAGAAGCCTGGTAATGACGGACAGGTATGCCTAGAGCCACAGACATCACTGAACGTGGAAGAGCGGGCGAGTTTCCAAAACGAGGGGCAGAGGCCATGGACACGGCCTCAAGTGATAGTATGTGGTAAAGAATGTCAAGGAGCTGCTGTACCCAGAAGAGCAGCTCTGGGCACCCCAGACCTGGTGCCCTCTTGAAGCCTCAATTTCCTCACTTGTGAAAGGGGAAAAATGAGATTTAGGAAGCGTTCCAGATCCTTATTTCAATAATAACCATCAATTGCATTTTATAGCCCACTTAATAACTGTGACAGCTAGCCATCTCTCAATCTCTCCATCTCATCTCTAAAGTATAAGAACCTCTTCCTTGAAATGAGGAGAACATTAATATTCCTGAAGCATTGATGGAAGAATTAGGAAGTATTAGCATACCTTGCCCTTGCTTAGCATAGAGTAGGGATCCCATGTATGATACTCATTCCTGAAATCAGCAAGATAAATAACAGAAAACTCAAATCAGAAATATTTCTTGGAGTCAGACTTCACACTGAATTTCCTCGGCACATTGCAACTCTGATTAATAGACTTGTCTGCAGTGGGGGCCCGCCTCCATGCCTGTGAGTCAGCACTGCCTCTCCTGGCCTGGGATGCCCCAGCCCCCGCTTCTCCAGCAGCAGGGTGAGGGTGGGCCCAGCCTGATCAGTGGGGCTGCTGAGTGCTGGGGCCGGGGGCGGAGTGACTGTTCATCTGTCGAGATGAGGAGTTTGGACAAGATGATGCGTAAAGGCCCTGCCAGGTGGGGAGATGAGATGTGGCAAAGGCCCAGCCTGGGGAAGTGACTCACCCCAAATCATCAGCTAAGACTAGGCAGAGCTTGAATTTAAATACTGTTTAAAAAGATGCCCAACTGCAAGAGAGGGTCGGTGAGACAGCTGGAAGTCTGTGAGTCCTACTGCCAGGACTTGCCTGGAGGGGGTGGGGCTCTGGGGAGACTGGACACCTGTGTATGCCATGGCCGGGTCCCTTAGCCGTTCACCTGTAACTGCACGACACTGTTAATCGGCTATACCCCAGTACAAAAGGAAAGAAAAAATACACACTTCCTGGGCAGGGGTTTCAGAGGCAGTGCCGTGGTTGTGTTTCTGGGTTTTGAATGTGGTGATAAGGTAAGATCTGAGGTCTCCAAAGAGCTGTTCCCAAGGATGAAGAAGGGATGGGAGCAGAGACCTCCCTTCCACCCAAAGGAGAAAGGAGGGCCATCCATTCTGACTAAAGTCATTACCATCATCACGCACAGGAGAGAACTTGCAAAGCAGGGGAGGCTGGTCCACGGAGCACACACAGAAAGCAGAGTCGTGGAGGCAGACAGTGGCCATGCCAGCCGGTGCTGCCAGGACCTGGGTGCCCCGAGGCCCAGGATCCGGGCAGCCTCGCACTGAGACCCAGCCCCCCAGTCAGCCTCCTTTGCTCTGAGTCACCAGGTCACATCCGTGCAAGTCCCTGGAACGTTATTGTTCCCTAACAATAGTGATAACAATCGTGATAACAGCTCCCTTATTTGAGCAGAAATTATGTGCTCAGGGCTCTATGCTGTATCTCACAGGAATTGTGTCAGTTCTTATAGATCCCCATTTGAATAAACAACTCAAAGGTGAACTGCTGTTTTAAATCTAAGGTCTGAGAGTTAGAAAATGGCAGAATCAATGATTTAATAAACAAGGTCTGCCTCATTTTAAAAGTTTTTTCCAGCATACTCTATCAGATTTTTTTTGCATCCTTATATTTTAATATGAAATGTGTAAACATGCATCTTATAAGCTATAAAAATGTTTCCTATAAGTATAAACATAATGGATGTTCATTGTGGAATAAGAAAATTTAAATGTAAGGACCATCGTTCTGGGATAAATAATGTTAAAAATTTCAGGTACTGCTCCTTAGTTTCTCCTCTCCACACACACACACATGTAATGCTGATACAAGCTTTCCAATATGTTTTATAAAATGAACATATTGTCTACACTTAATAACTGCCTATTTCACCAAATATAAATTTAAGCTATTGCAGGCTAGTCCACCATTTGGTTATACCACAAGCTTACCAGTGCCCCCACTGCAAGACATCATAATAGTTTTCAGTTTCACCCACACATTACACCATCAGAATTGTCCGCATGCATGCATCTGGTTATTTCCTGAATTTGTAATTCTACTTCTATGGATTTATTCAAAGCTTTCAGGTGTTTTGACAGCCTTTGATGTGTCCACCTACAGGGAGCAAATGGGACTGTCACACTAACACGAGCCTGCCAGTGGAGAGAGCCGCTTCTCACTGCAACATGATAAAGTGGGTTTGGTTCACGTGCCCACTCCCGCGCAGCCAGCTAATGTGAGTGCCCCACTGGGCCAAAGCACAGCCCCCGCTGGCTGCTGAAGCTATCTCTGAACCTGCAAGTCCCCAAGGGCTGGAGAATCCATCAAGGTGACTGCTTCCTCCCGAGGCGTCCTGCCTGCCCCACTTTGCTGAGAAGAGGCGCGCTCGCCAGGCAATTGCTCTCAGACTTGAACCACTGTCCCAAGGAAAGTAATGGCTGATTGATGAGAGAGGAGAAGTGGCCTTCTCTGCTTGCCTCTCCTTTTATAAACTCCACGGACGCAAATCCAGGCTGCTCCTTCCTTGCTGGAGGAGTTGTGTGCATCCCAAGACCCACAGGACACAAACGGCACATGGAATAAATAGAAACGTGCAACGTGAAGCTCAGGAAAAACTTACAGGTTCCCCAAGGCCCCATCTCCTTCTCTCTTCTGGTACTGCCGTTCTGTCGCTCCCTGAAATACATCACGGCAAACTCCCAGAACCCCCATTAGACTCCTGACTTTCCTAAACTCTTTCTAGTATAGTTTCCCACATATTTCTTTTAAAGCTGTGCTTCCTGGTAACTGAATTAAAAAAAGTAAACTTAGACATGAAAAACTTTGAACAACAAGCAATTAACAAGGTGGCGGCAAAGGGCACGGAGAGAAAGATGAATTGCCTGCAATGAATAAGCGCCGGGAAGGAAAATGAAAAATGTTCCCCAGGTAAGCGGACTCTCACGCGAGGCTCTGGGAGATAAAGAGGCAATTGTTTAATGCCGAAATGATGAGAAGGCATCTCATTCTAGCCCCCAAATCACAAAATCACGTGGCTTCGTGTGCCAGTGGGGGATGTTTAACTGCTTGTTGACAGCGAGCCTCTTCTGTGACCAGCTCCATCACCACCGTGAGCTTCTCCCCTCATCCTGGGGGGTCTGCGTGGAGATGGCCTTCCCTGACTCCCCGCAGGTGTAGTTGTTACAAATGTGTAACGATGTGGGGTGTACAGGAATGTCACTGCTCCTTTCTATTCCTCTCACCAGATGGTGAGCTTGGAATAGGGCTTCATTCATTTGTTTGAGGTGCTCTTGTCCAAAGAAAATCAAGAGAGCAGATGGAGACGGAAGAGAGGAATCCGAAGGATGTTCACCTACTAATTCCTTCCCCTCTGGGCACATCTCGGATGTGGAGGATCAGGTTCCACACCACCACAATAAAGGGAGTCTCATGAATGTTCTTGTTTTCCAGGCTATATAAAAATTTGTTCATATGCATGCAAAGTTGCTTCAGTTGTGTTTCAACTCTTTATGACCTTATGGACTGTAGCCTGCCAGGCTCCTCTGTCCATGGGATTCTCCAGATAAGAATACTGAAGCGGTTGCCATTCCCTTCACCAGGGGATCATCCCAACCCAGGAATCAAATCCAGGTCTCTTTTGTTTCCTGCATTGGCAGGTGGGTTCTTTATCACTAGCACCACCTGGAAAGCCCCCAAATTATGTTTATACTAAACAGCGGCATTAATTAGACCGTAGTTGACTAAGTGCGCAACAGCATTATGTCTAAAAAAGTGTTTAAAAATGTTTTATTGCTAAAATATGCTAACCATCCTCTGATCCTTCAGTGAGTCGTAATCAGTCTTTTTGTGAAAGTAATATCAAACGTCAACTGATCAGATTATCGACATAAATGTAATAATGAAAAACTGAAATCTTGTGAGAATTCCCAAAATGAGACACAGATTCAAAGTGAGCAGATGTCCTTGGAAAAATTGAGACAACAGACTTGCTTAACACAGGATTGCTGCAACCTTTCACTTTTTTCTGTTGTTTTTTAAACAAATAAAACCCCATGAAACACCATAGTATCTGTGAAGCACCATAAAGCAAAATGCAGTAAAATGAGGTGTGCCTCTATTAGCTCAGATTCTAATGGTTAACAAGACAAACATCTCTGCTTTCCATGAGTTCGATATACAGAGAGTAAAACAAATACATAAATCCAACATTTTAGTGTAATGAGCGAATGATTAGCTTGGTATGCCCAAGACACTGTAGGAGCACATGGGTTGTTTTCCCCACCCAGCTGTGAAGTAAAGGAGGGCTTCCTGGAGGAGTAAAACTCTGCTTTGAATTTGGAAGGCTAGGTCAAAGTTAATCAGGTAGAGGGAAATGCCATGTAGCTGTAAAGGCTGAGCAAAGACCTAAGGGCCTGAGTGAGTCAGGTTTGTTCTGGAAAAAGCACCTGTTTCTGGGTGGCAGGGGCTCAGCAGGTGCGGAGGGGCCGGCAAAACCTCCTGGGGATAACGTGGAGGAGGGGGCATCAGGGACCAGATCAGTCTGGACATTGGCCACACGGAGGTGTTTGACTCGCCTCTTGCAAAGGCAATGGGGAGCCATGAGAAGATGCTCAGCCTGGGGAGCGCAGGAGGCATGATCAGAGCCACAGGGGAGGGTGTCACTCTGCCAGCCACATGGCGGGTAAGCAAGCAGGGCTGGAAACGGACCTTTCGGAGACCATCAAAGACGCTCCTGTGAAGTGATGGTGACTTTCTATTGACTGTGGCCAGGGCAGTGGGAGCAAGTAGTTGGTCTGGAGAGAGATGAAGGGGTGGAATGAGTTAGACTTGACCAGTCTTTACAATGACTTTTGATGAAGATGAGAAAAAGGTTATTGATGGAGGCTAAAGTCAGGTAAAATGAACATCAGAATCAGGAAAAATATATTCAGAGGTAAATGGTATGTGGATTGTCGATTCTTACTTGGGCTTTCTTTGGTTTCTCCACCAACACACTGAAAGAGGACTTGTTCAACCAGATACCAAGGAAACATACCTGGGAAAGCCAAGGGGAGACGGGCAGATGGAGGAACAAAAGTCCATCACCGTCACCTTGAGAAAGGTGCCCCCATATAGGGGGAGGACCATCCCATCCTACAGCAAAGGTGGAGGGAACTGACGGGCCCATGTTTATCCATCCTCTTTCATTTTCATACATTTGCTAAACATTTATTGTGCTGTTTCTGAGGGTAAGATATAAACAGAGCATAGGCAACCCAGGAGCTTAGAATAGTTGTGTTTTGGGTCCTCAAAACCACCCTCAGTCACAGTATTTCACTAGAAGGACACTCGGCAAAGCTGTTACAAGTTAGTACAGTGAAAAAATACAGATTAAAATCAGACTTCTGGACACAGTCAAGGAAGGAGAGGGTGGCATGAATTGAGAGAGCAGCATGGAAACATATACATTACCACATATAAAACAGGAATCCAGCGGGAATTTGCTATATGATGCAGGGGGCTCAAGCTGGTGCTCTGTGACAATCTGGAGGGGTGGGATGGGGTGGGAGGTGAGAGGGAGGTTCAAGAGGGAGGGGACATATGTATACCCATGGCTGATTCATGTAGTTGTACGGCCGAAACCAACACAGTATTGCAAAGCAATTACCTTCCAATTAAAAAATAAATTAAAAAGTCAGCAGTGGAAAAGGTGCGTAGGGCAGAGTCCAGGAGATTCCAGGATGAGTCTCCAGGTCGCTTCTCCCAGTGGAGTTGTATGGACAGCACTTGGTTCTCTCAGGAGCAAGGCATGACAACCCACGTGGAATACAGCCCCTCAGGAAAGCTCACCCAGGCTTTGATGCCCAGGGTTTTTACTGGGAGTCGATCCCGATGTAGGCATGGCTAACCAGCCCCTGCAGATGCTACGATGTTAGCACGCGGCTAAGGCCCCACCATAAATCACATTGTTGTCACGGACTTCCAGATAGTTCAGTGGTAAAGGACCCCCGCTGCTAATAAAGGACACCCAAGAGATTTGGGTTCGATGACATGGCAACCCACTCCAGCATTCTTGCCAGGATGATCCCATGGACAGAGGAGCCTGGTGGGCTAAAGTCCATGGGTCAAAGGTTCAGACACAACTGAGCATGCCCATACACACTACTCTGGGAGCCCCAGGCTCCCGGATCAGCAAAGATGTTCATATCAGGTAAGACATTCCAAGGGCTTAGAGGTGACCTCCCAGGAATTGGGCAGGGCTCTGACTGCGGAGAGTGCAGGATGTGGACCCCTGCTAAGTAATCCTTTGCTGCATCCTAAAGCCATCAGGGCTTCCCTGGGTCTAGAGCCTGCAGGTGTCAGATTGTGAGACATCTCAGCCTTCAAAATCATGTGAGCCAATGCCTTAAAATAAATCCCTTTCTTTCTACCAATACCTATTTGTATAAATCATTCAAAGCTGAAGTGTCTGTTACTGCAGCTGAATACCTTCATAGACTTGTATCCCTTTTCTTCCAAGGCCATTGAGTGGATCTGGGTGCTGGGTTTCCTCCCAGACTTCTGGAACCAGTTAATGAGTCTGGTTAAATAAAACAAAAAAACAAAACACAAATGCCTTATTTTCTGGTAAAGGAGAGAGGGACTGACTCTAACAGTGTCATCTCAGGTCCAGTTGGCAATCATTTAGGATCAGAGAAATAATTCTTTTACCAAGAGGAGGATGAGTTATCAGAATTCAGGATTGTATCTAGTTTGTGTGTGTGTGTGTGTGTGTGTGTGTGTGTGTTTTCTCTCTCTCTCCTTTGAATATGAGGGATAAAAGGAAAGTATGTGTTTACCATGAGCTTGGCTGCTAGAAAGCATCTTTTTCTAGGGCCATAGTTTCTCTACTCATTTGCTTTAGTTTCCCTCAGATCTTGTGTGACTGAAACTTTCCTGGAATCCCAGAGGAGAAAAAGGCCTCTACTTGGGAGAGAGCTCCCTGTTACTAAAAGCAATCAAGCAGATGTCAGTCATGTTGTTCACAGCTTCTGCTCTGAGGAAAATCCTGTTGCAGCTGTGAGGCACGGCTCTCCTCCAGCATCTGGCATCCACTGTGTGACCTGGGTGGCAAGCCATTTTACCTGGGGCTCATTTTTCTCTTTGGCAAAATGGGAGGCCATGTGTTGTGTACGTGGGAGGAGGTCCAGCATTGTACAGGGTGTCTCGGAAGACCTGCCTTCTGAAGGTAGGTTGTGTAGGTGGGAGGAGGTTCAGCATTGTACAGGGTGTCTCGTAAGACCTGCCTTCAGTCATGCTTAGGCAGTCTTTCTGCAGAACAGACAAGCACACCCAGCCTCTGGCCCTTTCTTTGCTCCTGTTTGAGTTGCCTGGATGTCCCTCCAACAGTCAGACAGCAGTGACAGAACGCCAACGCTAACAGGATGCCCCTGAGCACGGGGATGAGTACTTTCCACATAATGTCTATCTCAGGGGGTAGATTTCTTTTCCCATTGCACAAATTCAAAAGAAAAATGTTTGGAGGTTTGAATAGTAGAGAATTAGGTAAATTCTGCCAAATGGAGAGTCATATTTTAAAATTCAGGCACATTCAACATGCAGGCTGGAGACCAGGCAGAGGATCAGCAGGACCAGCAGAAGCTGGGGAAGAATGCCCGGATGGCCCTGCTGGGGAGCAGACAGGAAGCAATCACTGTCCATCCATCACCTCCCAGCAGCCTCTGCTGAGTGCAGCTAACCGCAGATGAGATGATGACATTCCAAATGGGCCGGGGCCGAGCAGAGGAGGAGACGGATGAGTCAGACAGCTGGCGGCCTCACGGCACAGTTCCTTCGCGGCCCCAAGGCCAGACAGCCGACACCAGGATTGGCAGGAGGGTCAGCAGTGATGACGACCGCAGTGGCTACCAGGGACTGAGGCTTGGAGGTGATCCGCCTGAGATGGTATAGTGCACGTAGGAGAGCAGAGGTGTGCCATGCTGTGAAGATGCTCCTGACCTCACACAGCGGGGATGGTTAGCCCCGAACACTAGCTTGCCTGCCTGCTGTTCCCCCTTGGGCAGTTCTGCTGTGGACCAAGATCTTTGAGAGCTAGAATCTGTCCTCCCAACCTTTAGAGCTAGTCATCTGAAACTGCTCTCAGAATTAACTTGCTCACTCATTCCACTATTCCTTTCCTCACCAAACAAACATTTCTTGGATGCTTGCTAGAGATTGGGTACCACGTTGAGAATGGGAGGGTGAGTTCGCCCCCTTTTGCTTTCAAGAGTCATTGACAGGGATTAAAAGAGTCTGCTTTTCTTCAGGTTAAACTTTCTTCCCTCACCCAGACAAGTGGTGGGAAGGGTCAAATCGAATTTGGTAAACGATTCACGCACGCACTAGTCCTTAGCGAGCTGTCTGGCACACAAGGCTGGCTCAGCGCTCTGAATGGCTGCATCTCCGTGCTGGGTTTTACTGCACTCTCACAAAGCAGCACTTCACCTGCGTCACCCATCTCTGGCCCTGGCAGCGTCCCCGTGGTATAGACACAGGCACACCTCTCCTCCTATTGCGATTCGCCTTATTGGACTTTGCAGACACTCCATTTCTTTTTTCTCTTAGTTCTCAGAAATTGAAGGCTTGTGGCAACCCTGCATGAAGCAAGTCTACCTAGGGCTATTCTTCCAACAGCATGTACTGACTTCATGTCTCTCTTGTCCCATTTTGGGAATCCTTGCAGAAGCTCAAGCTTTTTAATTATTGTCTTTGTTCTGGTGATCTGTGATCGGTGATCTTTGTTCCCACTGCCACTTGCTAAAGGCTCAGATGACAGCGTTTTTAGGAATGTGTGTGTGTGTGTACTCAGTTGTGTCCGACTCTTTGCAACCTCATGGAATGTAGCCCGCCAGGCTCCTCTGTCCGTGGAACTTCCCAGGCAAGAGTACTGGAGTGGGTTGCCATTTCCTCCTCCAGGGGATCGTCCCAATCCAGGGATCGAACCCAGGTCTCTTGTGTCTCCTGCATTGCAGGCAGGTTCTTCGTCATTGAGCCACTGGGAAAGCTACACTTTAGCAATGAGGCATTTTTTGATTTAGGTATTATGTTGTTTCCTTAAATAATGCTATTTCATACTTAAAAGACTATAGTATAATAGAAACAAAACTGATATAGGCACTGGGAAGCCAAAAAATATTTGTGTGATTTGATTTATTGCAGTGCTCCGGAACTGAATCCATTTTATCTCCAAAATACACCCATTCTAACACTGTCATTTTGGGGTAAGATAATCGAGGCAGAGAGCAAGACTTACTCAAGGTCGACAGCTAGTAAGTGGTTGGAACAGGATTCAAACTCGAGTGTAATTCCAGAAGTCTTTCATACACCACGCCTCTCCACTTACAGGGACCTTCCAAAGTAAGTCCAGAGCGATGTACTTGAAGGTTCAACAGCGGTGGCCCTTGGGGCGGTTTTCACCTTCTTTTTGTTAATTGGCCTTCTCAAGTTTGGTCATGAAGCATTGCTCATGGGCTTCAATTTCTTATACAAGTACGTTACTCTCAGCGTTCCTAACCCAGCACATATAAATGCCCAAGAAGCGGGTATAATGATCACAATTTCCTGAATTTGGGGAAAATTAAGATAAAGTGCACTGTGATCTGACACAGTGCTTGCTTTGTTGCAGATGCTTCTGGATTTGCTTTCCATTGCTATGTAGGAAAGAAAGAGACCAGGTCCTAACTCAGACTTTTCTCAGAGGAAAAAACCAGAGACTTTGGGGAAACGTTTTGCAGACGCCCACCCCCACCCCGGTGTCGAAACAGAGGAGGACCCACCAGCTGGACCGCCGCACTTCCCGCTTCCCACAGGTGTGCCACAGGACGCTGGAGATGGGGGAAGGTAGGGCCACGAGGGAGGTCCAGGGCTGGCCCTGCGGGGGCTGCCTGCAACAGCTGCGCTGCCTCCACTAGGGGCCCAGCGTGGCCCAGCTGCAAATGCCCGGGACACAGGAAGAGCCAGCACTTCAGCGGTGAGGGGGCAAAGCCTGGCGTCAGCACCCCACCGAGAGAAAGAATGTTGAGACCCAAGATTACCTCTGTGCACCTATAAGCATCTCAAAGCCCTTTGGTGTAAATCAAAAGAGAAGGGGAAGAGTTGCAGAGTATTTTCCTGGATGAAAGGAGCTCCGTGCAGCCCTCCCCAGTGGCCCTCCCCGCAGCCCTCAGAAAGCACCAGGCAGTCTGGGCTCAGAACCTCGGGGACAGGGAAAGTCACATTTTTTCAGTCCCAAGGGCTGATGCGCCAGCTGAGGGTTCAGGTGCCTTAGCCACCACCCCCACCCTTGGCTCAATCAATTTTCACAGCAACTCTAAGTTTAGCCATCTTACACCTGTGAAATATGAGGCCCAGTGAGATGAAGACATTAATCCACTATCACACACCTAGGTGGGTGGGCAGAGGAATCTTTGCACCAGGCTCCCTGGCTTTAGAGCTGCTTTCTGCTAAGCAGTTAATAGTGGTCTAGGGATGCAGACACTGAATTTAATCCTCACATACCAGAGAGGAAGGTGAAATAATTCGTGAATATTCCAGGAAATTGACTCCCAGAAAATAGAAGTGAGTTGTCCATGGTCACAACCCCCAGACGAGACAGAACTGGGATCAGAGCCAGGACCTTTGAGTGGAGAGCAGACCTCTTTCCACATAGGTGATGACACACAGTTCAACATTCTACTCTTTTTGGGGGGATGGGGGGAGATGGGGAGGGGTATTGCAGGGGAAGGAGAAAGGTTTTCCTTAAACAAAACCTTTCTCCAAAGCCCAAGATGTAGAACAGGCAAGGGGCATGGTCTTGCCCATTACAGTCTCTAAGGAGCCTCCTGAGACACATTTTAAAAGCCACACTGGTCCCTTCGCACACAGACTGACTTGGAAAGGCCATAAACAGCACTTGATTATCTGCTTCAATTTGTCAACCAGCTGTGTCATGCCAGCTACGCTGAACGACACACAATACCCATATTATGGTATTGAAACCTCACAACAATCTTGCAAGCAGTTCCGATCAATGTGGATAAATCTATCAACAGATCCACGTGTGCTGGATTTGCTTCTGATCTAGGGAATGCACAGGGCCGGGGCGGGGGCTGGGGGGATGGCAAGTTGGTAGTAAGTAGCCCTTAACCAGTAGACTTGACAGGGCTGGAAGGATGTAAGAGGCTGGTGAGAAAACGGGCCCGGAGGCTCTCTACCAGGGGGACCCCCCTCTGCCAGCTTTCTTCCCAGACACATCAGTATGGGTGAGAGGCAGAAGGAAGCTGTACTTGGGTAGCTGGTGAGTCTTGTGATGGATGGAGGTGCTGTGTCTCCTCTCTGTGTCCTCACTGTGACTAAGTGATGAAACCCTCAGAGTCTGCCAACCTGCATTCGCTATGCATCAGCACTGGAGCAGAAAAATGGGCCCCAGCCCTTGTGGGGCTCACCTTCCGGTGTGAGTGCTCAGCTACTTCAGTCTAGTCCTTACTCTTTGCCACCCCATAAACTGTAGCCCGCCAGGCCTCTCTGTCCATGGGATTCTCCAGGCAAGAATACTGGAGTGGGTTGCCATGCCCTCTTCCAGGGGTTCTTCCCGACCCAGGGATTGAACCCACGTCTCTTACATCTCCTGCACTGGTAGGCAGACTGTCTACCACTAGCACCACCTGGGACGCCCCCTCCGGTGGAAGAGACCGATGTAACTAGGACCTGTGGTGGGTCTGTTCTCTGTTCATTTCCTGAGCTAACGGCTGCTGCTGGGAAGCAAGCAGAGGAATGCAGGGTGGACTTGGGGCAAAGACCACATGCTGGGGAGGGGGCTGGGCAGCTGGTGAACAGTGATCCTCGGATGGAAACGAACCTGCAGGATAAGAGTGTCTGAGGCAGAAAGACCTGTAATGGTTCGCATGGGTCCCAGCACAGGGAGGGCACGGAGGAAGAGACCCAGGTTAGAGGACTCTGCCAGAGGCTGGTCGTCTGGGGTCTTGTCACTAAGGCACTGAGGTTGGGTGCATCCCGTGTGTAAGGGGAAGCTAAGGGCAGGCCTGGAGAGGCAGGCTTTACCTCCTGTTTTCTTCCCAAAGCTTCCCCCAGATGCCGAACTGCAGATAGGTTTGTGGGGGTCGTGAGCATGAGCAGGAGGTGATCCCACTGGTGGGGGTGCCATGCAGCCGTGGGGGCGAAGGCCTCACCCCCAGCTGTAACACTAGGGTGTCCTAAGCTCCAGCTCCCACACCCTGGGACTCCAAAAGCTTCAGGGTGTCCTCCGCCCCAACGGACCAGGCACCAGTAGGTGTCACCAGAGACAAAGTTTTCACCATTGGTACCACTGGTGGAGATGGTCTTGCAGGATTCCTAGTGTATGGAGGAATGGAGGGTGGCATGGGTCTTTGGATATTGTTAGCTCCAGCAACTGTGCAGAACAAGTTAAGTAGCTGCATTACTCCAATGAGAAAGCAGGCTCGGTGAGGGATCATGAGCCACCCAAAGGTGACCAACCTCCGAACTGGTGGCCCAGGGTTCCAGCTGGTGTTTGAGGGCTAAGCGCCATCTTCCCAGCACCTGGGACATTGGTGCAGAAGGAGAAACTCTGGGCTAGCTGCGGGGATGGGGCCATCTCTTCTGAGAGGATACAGGCAGGGGAGCTTCAGGGGGCGTGGTGGAGCATCCCCGCCGAGCAGAATCTGTGGGGCTTTGAGGGGCAAGGATGCTGGGAGCCACGTGCAGTCCCGGTGACCAGCAGTATTCAGACGTGGTGCCCATGGGGACACAAGACTTCCATGTTCGTGTTAGTGTATATCGGGATATGGTGATCATTAAGCTGGGAGTAAATGTTAGCTCAGGCTTCCCCGGTGGCTCAGATGGTAAAGAATCTGCCTACAGTGCAAGAAACCCAGGTATGATCCCTGGGTCGGGAAGATCCCCTGGAGGAGGGCATGGCTACCCACTCCGGTGTTCTTGCCTGGAGAATCCCCATGGACAGAGGAGCTGGCAGGCTTCAGTCCGTGGGGTCACAAAGAGTCGGATACAATTGAAGTGACTAACACACAAACCTCAGCTCATTCGCTCTCCATTCCTTAACGAGACTCCTGAACCCACCCCACGCTGCCTCATGCTCCCCTGGGTCCCTGTGTTCACAATATATTGTCCACTGTAAGCAGTTCTTCTCCTGGCAGCTAGGAAGAGAGCAGTGAACAAAAGACAGCAAGCCCTGCCCTCTTGAGGGTCACTTTCTACCTGCTGGATTTAATTTTTTCAACTTTTCCAGGTGGGTGTAATTACCCTCAATTTACTGTGGCTCAGCTGGTAAAGAATTTGCCTGTAATGTGGGAGACCTGGGTTCGATCCCTGGGTTGGGAAGATCCTCTGGAGAAGGGAAAGACTGTCCACTCTAGTATTCTGGCCTAGAGAATTCCACGGACTCTTTAGTCCATGGGGTTGCAAAGAGTCGGACACAACTGAGTGACTTTCACTTTCACTACAGATGGGCAGACTGAGAGATTAAACAGCACATGCAAGACATACGGCTAGGAAGTGGCACACGGCTAGGACGTGGCAAAGACAGGGTTGAAATGTACGCCTGGCTGACTGCTGGGGGCTTGTTTCTATCCTCAGTCACGACACCCCTTGGGAGCAGTGGGGGCCAGTGATGAGCCCTGGGGAGTCTGAGCTTGTTGAAGCCCCCACACCACCACCAGGGAGCAGAAGTCCTACCTGCTCACACACAGGACTGTCTGTATGGACGGATGCCCTGTATGCTACATGCTGGCTTGCTTTAACAGGTGTTTCATAGAGCCAGCAGCTACGAGTTACATCCCCATTTTGCTTAAGTAGAAGGTGATGTTCCGAGAGGATTAAGCCATTGACCACAGCCACAGAACTAGGCTTGCAACACGAAGCCCTCTATCTATGTTCCCTAGCCCTTGCCTCCCAGGGAAGGGGAGCCCAAAGGACAGGGGACACACCTTGATGGCAGGCACTGTGCTAAGTGTGTCTCCATCGGGCAGTTGTGGATTGAACCTGGAGAGAGTGGGTCTCAACCCACCTGGACTATGCGCTGGGTGCATCTCAGCCATTTAACTTCTATGTGAAGTGGGTACCATGCTAGCTAGCATCCACCCGGTTTCCTCCTCAGGTGATTTGCTTCAGGGTAACAATCGCACAGAGGGAGGCTTTTCCAAGCGTCCAGCATCGTGTGGGTGGTGCTGAGTCTGAGACACGTGGGCCTATTTGGGCCCTGAGCAACCTCAGCAGCTCCTCCCCCAGGGCCCCCTCCATCCGCCTTTCTAATGGCGCCTGGGACGGGTCGCAGAAACCACCATGCAGCTCCAGCACTGGGGGGAGGTGGCCCTCTTTACCGCATCACCATCCTAGCTTCTCCCTAGAGCCCCAAGCATCCTGGCTCATGGGCTCTGCGGGCTGGCGGGTGGGGTGGTTGTGGGAAGGGCGGCTGTCCCTGCAGGGCCCCATTCATGCAGGTGAACCTCAGTCCTTTCTAAAGACATCCACCTGCCAGAACTTCTCAAAGTCCTCTTGACCCATTCTGGAAGAGAAGGTGGAAGATGGAGGACCAAGTCGCCATGGAATTTTGCTACCAGAAGGCAGGGGGAGGAAGGCTTTGGGGCAAAGGAGCTGTGCAGACGAGTGAAGCAGAAAGGTGTGCCCTCTGGGATTAGAGGGCTGGCTGAGGTGCCCGCACTGCCGCCCATTAGCCGGCTGGCCTTGGGTCAAGTACCCGCAGCTCCGGAAGCCCAACTTCCCCAGCGTCACACGGCACGTGGAGGAGATGATGACCCGCACTCAGAGGTGCTGAAATGTCAGAGGATAATAAGCGTTTCCTGGGCACCCATCAGGCACATCAAGTAATTTTGGTGCTGCTTGTTCTTATGAAATTGCCTTTTTGTTGTCACAGCCAACATGTTGCCCATCAGAAGATTCCAAAGAAAAATTAAGATAAAAAGTTCACCCACCTATCCAGAAAAATCAGTGTGAATATTAGAATGCATGTAATTTCAGATCATTTTCTACTTTTATATGATTCTTTACCAAAAGAATGCAACCATAGTGTGCATGCCTACTTATAACCTGTTTTTTCCTCCACTTCACAACCATCACTGCCGTTTTCCCAGCTCCATAAGCTCATTTCTACAACACCCTTACAGCTACCAGCATGTTTTATTACATGGATGTTATACGTTGTTGAGCTAATCTCTAGGTGTTGATCCAATGCTTTTCTGTATGAAAGAGCGTTCCACTAAAAAGTGTTCTGTCCTTTGCTCCCAATACTAACCTTGTGAAGTGAGCCTAATCACATTCATTTTTTAAAATTATATAATATTGGAAAGCATGTTAGAAGCTATAATGCATCACAGAGACACATCAAAGATTTGTTATGAAGAGGCCCCCAGCCTTACCTTTTCCTGGGTCTTGAGCTTCTTAGGGATACTTGTTAACAGTGGCTGGAACTCTCTGGAAACACTTTGCAAAAGCTCTTAAATGCACACACACACTGAAACAGTGCCGTGACACACCCAGTAGAACAGATCAGAAACCTAAAGATACGCATGGCGCGCGAGGACATGAGAACACTGGTGCTCACATGTTCTGCTAGAAAGGAGTGTGAGCTGGCATGATCTCTGGGGAGAATGTAAACGTCCTTGTGAAAAGAGGGTTTTTGCTTTGAACAATTCCAAGTCTTGTATTTTATCCTAATGAAAAGAAAAATAGCAAACACAGTGTGTTCAATACAATATTACTAAAGACAAAAATTTTAAATAGGAAACAACCCGAGTAACCATCTGTATCTGCTGTTGATGCTGCTGAGTCACTAAGTCGTGTCCAGCTCTTTTGTAACCCCGTTGACTGTAGCCCTTCAGGCTCCTCTGTTCATGGACTTTGCCAGGCAAGAATGCTAGAGTGAGTTTCCATTCCTTCTCTAGGGGCTCTTGCCAACCCAGGGAACAAACCCACATCTCCTGCACTGGCAGGCAGGTTCTTTACCAATGAGCCACCAGAGAAGCCCAACCACCTGTATGGTAGATGGGAATGGTTAAATACACACACACACATATACATATATGGCGGAATTCCAGGCAGCTCCTAAAATGATGGCTATAAAAACGTATTTATATTTATCAACATCAGAAAATGCTTCCAAAATATTGTTGCTTGAAAACCTTATGTGTCATGTGATAATCTTCTTAGTGAGAAAAATACACTTTTATATCTATGTAAGCATAGATGTGCTGATGCTTGGAAGAATATGCTTGAGAAAAAATAGTGCTGAAACCTAAAAAGATAAGATTATATAGGATATTTTTGTATTCTCTGGCATTTTCTAAGTTGTCTAAATTATCAACTTCAAAAAGGAAAAGCGGCGAAGCTTTGCACGCACGACGCACACCTGTGTGCATGTATGTATTGACTTTCCAATCTGACCTTCAGCCCATTTTGTTCTTCACTTGCTTCTCCTTGCAGCTTTCTATTTGCTTTTATTTTGAAACAGTTTATTGAGGTATAATCTGCATCAACTAAAGTTCACTAATTGTAACTGTGCAGATTGGTGGATTTGGCCAATGCAAACAGTCACGAAACCCCATCACACTCATGACACAGAACAATCTCCAGCGCCACCAAAACTCCCCTCTGCCCTTCTCCGTCACTATGCCTTTACAGTGTTGAATCAGTGCAGTTGGTTAAAATCTGCCATCTTGCTATACATTTTCTACTTGTTCCATCTGTTTCCTGTCACTTCCTTTCCCTGCCTTCTTTTGGATTAAATTTTAATTTCATTTTATTTCCATGAATGTTTCAGCTGTATCTTAGTTTTACTTTTTTTTTAAAGTGGGCATTTTATGATTTCAAATAATATTAAATGTCTTCATATAGTCACATGTCACATAACTTTAAAACCCTGACAGTATGTTGCCAATATCTTTTCCTGGCCTTCATGCTCTAGTTCTTATTATATATTGCTATATTTGGTTTAAATTTCACAATTGAAATTACATTTGCTTTAAACTTTCAGTGATCTTTGTAAGGTACTGAAAATAAGACATATCTTCACTCAAATATTTGCCATGTATGGTCCTTTCATAGGGACCTTTGGGTCAAGTATGCAATATGTCTTTTTTTCCTTTGGGAGCCTTAGGATCTTTATCACCGGTTTTCAACAATATAAGATGTCTTGATACTTTGAATTTTTTCTTGCTTGCTGTATGTGAACTCCCTCCTTCGGATTTATGGTTTTTACCATTTGGAAAACTTCCATCCATTATTTCACACACTTATTTTTGGCCTCTCTCTTTAAGGACTCCAATTGTCTGTATGTTAAATAAATTGATATTATGAAAACGGCCCCTGATTCTCTATTCTCATCACTTTCCTCCCTTTTCCCTCCCTGTGCTTCATTCTGAACAGTTCCTATGTGTTCAGCTTACTGATAATTTCTTCAAGTTTATTCTGTTGTTAATTCCAACCAACATATTTCTTTTCTGATACCATATTTTATCTCTACAAGTATTTTAAAGATATCTCAATATTTTCTATTTCTCTCTTTATTGTATTTGTGTTATTATCTATCTTCTGAATATATGGCACATATTTATGAGATTGGCCAAAAGGCTCATTTGGGCTTTTCTGTAACATCCTTTGAAACTTTTGGCCAACCCCCTCTATTGTATTTGATGGCCTTATCTGACCTTCCACCTCTGTTATCCTCATGTCGTCTTCTGTTGAGTGATTTTCTTTTTTTCTGAATCTCAGTTATATTTTCCTTCTTCACTGCCTGATTGATTGAATTCTAGAAATTGCATTGGTGCTGGATTTCATAGTATTCCTTTAAATGGTGTTGGCTTTGTCCTGGGATCCAGTTAAGTTTTTGAGATGGGTGATACACTTGAGGCTTGCTTTTCAGCTTTGTAAGGGCAGGTCCAAAGCAGCCTTTAGCCTCGAGCTAAGTTAGCCGCCCTACTAAAGAGGTGCCATCCTGAATACTCTACCAGATGCCTGAGCGTTACAAAGTCAGATCAGTCACCAGACGAAGACCAATGAGGCGCCCACTGCAGGTCTCAAGTGTTCTCTCTCTGAAGCTCTCTTTGATATCTTGCTCCACAGATTCTGCCCCCTTGACCCACCTCCCAGCTCTTATTCCTGTCTTCTCAACTCAGTGTGACTGCAGGGCTCTGCTTGGCTCATGCCTCCCTTCACTGCGGCCTGAAAGATGTCATTGGGTTGAAAACTCAGAATCTCAGGGCTCACTTTGCTTTTCTTTATTCATATTCTCAGGGAACTCAGTTCATGTTTCCAAAGTCTTAAATTTGTTACATGTATACATAGCATGTGTATATTACTGGGGGTCCCCAAGTGTCACAGTGTAGAGAACCTGTCTGATGATGCAGGAGACGCAGATCTGACCCCTGGGTCAAGAAGATCTCCTGGAGTGGGACATGGCTTCCCACTCCAGTCCTCTTGCCTGGAGAGTCCCATGGACAGAGGAGCCTGGTGGGCTACATCCATGGGGTCACAAAGAGTTGGACATGACTGAGAGACTGAGATGCAGCCATTTTCATTGGGGGGTACATTACATTGTATAAAATATATGCTTATATCTGAATGAAATACATATCCAGTTTTCTGTTTACTTAAAGTGGAAAATAAATTTGGCCCCTTTTATTCTCTGCTGGTCATAAATGGAAGTTCCCTGGTGGCTCAGATGGTAAGGAATCCTCCTCCAATTCAGGAGACGTGGGTTGGATCCCTGGGTCAGGAAGATCCCCTGGAGAAGAGAATGGCAACCCACTCCATCATTCTTGCCTGCAGAATTCTATGGACAGAGGAGTCTGGTGGGTCACAGTCCATGGGATCTGCATAGAGTCAAGCCAACTAAACCACTAACATTTTTTACTTTCACCTGCATTTTTTCCAAATCCGTGTCAAAATCTGTATGCTGTTGAGCTGAACGAAATCCCTACCTTGGCAGAGCTGGTCTCTAATAGAATAAAAGTATTTTGAGTGTGTTTGCCCAACTGTTAGACTGAGAGATTTTTCTTGGGAGCCTTTCTTCTTGACACCAAGGCCCGTCCTTTTGTCCTGGGGGCAAGAGCATCTCTAGGCTTTCAGGATAATTGTGGTCCAGGGCCAGACCAGACTCCATCTCTGGGGGCTTTAATCCTGCAGCAAATCTGTTTTAGGGCCGCAAAGGGTATTTGAGTTCAGGAGGCCTCACCGAAGAGCCCTTTATAGCTTTTAGAAATTGTCTGCTAAAGGCCCAGGAATGGACTAAATTGTGCGTATGTGAGAATGAAGTGTGATGTGGCAGCAATGTTTCTAAAAGAAGCCATCTGGTGTCCTGGCTTCTGGCCCCTGTGACTCTGGGACTCCACTTCCTGCCTTATGTGAATAGAAGTTTGATTAAGACCATTTCGATAGTCCTTAAAACTGTATAATGGTGCACTTGTGAAGGTTGGGTTCTCTCAATTTGCTTTTAAAGTTCTAGGTACAGAACTTCATTTTACATACATGTTCAAGAAGCTGTTACAGATGGAATTATGCTCCCCCCCTCAAATTCATATGTTGAAAGCCTAATTCCCAGCTCAGAATACAACCTTGATTGAAAACAGAGTTATTGCAAATATAATTAGTAAAGTTGAGTTCCTACTGAGGAGGGCCCTTAATCCAATGTCATTTAGAAGGCAGAATTAAGGCACAGACATGCATGCTCGTAGAGCCCTGTGTGAAGGGAAAAGCAGAGATGGGGATGACATTTCTACAAGTTGGGGAACTCCAAAGCTTGCCACCAAACCAGGAGAAAGTGAGGGAGAGGGCTGGAACTGATTCTCAATTATAGCAGCCCTAGTGGGTGGGAAGTGTTGAAATTATGGGGTTTTAATCAGAATTTGCTTAATAAATAATGATGCTTGGCATCTTTTCATGAGTCAGTAGATTCTTGCTATATTAAGGAACTGTCTCAAAGTTTAGTGGATTAAGACAACTGCCATTCATTCACCCAAAACTTGGGTTCCACTAGGTGTCCCTTCTGTCTTCAGTTCTGCTGAGACTTGGCTCTATGGCAGGTGTACTTAACCTGGGGCTGGCCAGTCTACAACAGACTCAGCTGGCGTAGCTGGGGCCTGCTCTGCGGTCCCTCTCTCTCCAGCACCATCGAGGGCCTGTTCCTAAGAGAATGAACAGAGACATACAAGTCCTCTCCAGGCCTGGGCTCAGGGGCTCAGTGTCTCTTCTGTGTGCAGATCTAGCAGGTGCTTGGTAAGCCACCGAGCCTTTCTCTGTCTTGGCTCCTTCACCTGTAAACCGGGGATAATAACATACACCTCATAGGGTTGTCAGGGTGTCACATAACAAGAATCCAGCACCCCTAACTGTTTGGTCTGTGTTATTTTTCTTATTTTTCAATCCTCAGTCTCTTCACAAGTTAAGTGCAGTCGATAACCTCTACCTCAGGTTTGCAAGGATCATGTGGGATGAGTGGAAGTGAGGATGTTTTATAAAGTGAAATCCAGTATATGACATTTGCCGTTATATTTATAACAAAACATTACAGAGGCAGACATCAGTCTGAGCTACCCCACGGACGTGGGTGGAGGTCCTGGGTATTTTGTTATCTTTTTCTTCACTTATTCGTTCACATGCTAACCAAGGGCTGGACATGGATTTGGGAGTTATTTACATAAAGGATGACAACGGATACCTAGAAGCAGTGAGAGGATGAAGAACAGAAGGTAGAAGAAACCTCTGGGTTATTGTTCTATACGGCAACCCAGGGGAAGCTCATTTCTTCTCCATCATTCCTTTTCTTTCCCTGATTTTTCCGCTGATGTTTATGGTGGAAAGTACAGGACAGTGCACTTTGACCCACATAAAATACTGAGTACATCAGACTGTGTGTGGATGCAGAATTATCTTCATAACTCTTGATCTTGGTCCTCATCTCCCCAGGAGGTTTACACAGGCAACTTCATTTAAAATAGCCTTCAGAGGCATCCAGTAAGATGGTCAGCATCACCCCTTGCTTGCAGCTCAGGAGACTAATGCTCAGAGATGGCAAGTAATTTGTTCAAGGTCACAGAGCTATTCAGCAATGGAAAGGAGGTTTGAAACCCCCAAGAAGGGACTGGGGGAAAGGCAGGCAGATGGAACCAGTGAACTCTACCCATCACTCTGTAATGAACTATATGGAAAATAATCTTAAAAGATTCACAACGTCCCATGACGGGGCAGCATCTGAATGTCTGAGCAACCAGGAGTGGACCACAACGTGGTTTCTGAAGAAGGAGAAAACCACTGTTCTTCCTCTTCCATGCCTCCCTCCCTGCTGCCCTCTGAGAAGTTAGTGCCAACGAAGCAGGTGGGGGCAGGGGAGGAGGTAGGAATGAGTCAGTCCAATGTTCATCTCACCCCTGGCTCCTTGGGGCAGGTGGTCAGGTCTAGGGCAGGATGCTGGTACACTGCAAAAGAAGTAACAGGATCCTTACATGAGGAGCCAGGTGGCAGTACTAGACTGTTATAGATAAGGTGGGAACATTGACCAGAAAACTCAGCAGGTCAGAGTGGCAGCCAGCTCTGTGAACCCCAGAGAGATGTGGAGATGGCTAATAGCACGTGGATAAAGACAGACGGGCACCAACAAAGTTATTGTTCAATCTGTTAAATCAAGACATATCAAGAACTGACAGCCAAATGTGATACCTGACCCTAGACTGGATTCTAGAGAAGAAAATTGCTATAAATGACACTTTGGGGTCAACTTACAGAATTGGAATGAAGATGACAGAATAGATTAAAATATTGTACCCACATTAACCTGATTGAGCTTGACAAAGCAGAGCTTCACAGACATGGTGAAGGCTGGTCCGTCTTCCTCAGGATCCCCAGGTAACTGCTGGTCCTTCCCCCTGTTTTGTGCCTCCTGTCCTGGCTTCTAGCTCCTCATCGATGCTACGTCCTAAAATGCTGGAGACCATTACACCGTCTACGCTCTTTAACCCACTGACTCCCACCCCATATCCAGAAAGCATAATTAATATTGTTGAAAAATAAAGTGGCTTAGAAAAATTGCATCAGTGTTGTGAAGACAGTTCTATTATAGCCATGGACGCCTGTGCCTAGGAGTTGGAAAATGAAATAAAATTTGGACAACTACTATGTGCAGAGTGCTTTAATAATAGCTGTTCTGCTCCAATGACTTGGCTATCTGCAGAAATGAGAGTTATCAGAGTTTCTGAAACAGGGAAAGCTGAGATGAGAGGGACAAGCTGACTTTTCCAAGGCCCTTCAGTGCCCACATGATGCCACATCATTTGAACCCAGGGCCATCTGACCTTTTAAAATTAAAAAGCCCTTATTTTACCTTCCACTCTACTACCTAAAGCTTCCCAGATGGCTCAGTGGTGAAGAATCCACCTGCCAAGAAGGAGACACGAGTTTGACCCCTGATCCTGAAAGATCCCCTGGAGAAGGAAATGGCAACCCACTCCAGTATTCTTGGCTGGGACACCCCATGGACAGAGGAGCCTGGCAGGCTACAGTCTATGGGGGTCACTAAGAGTCAGACACAGCTTACCAACTAAACTACGACCACCTCCTCCTTCACACCACCTAAAACATACCAAGAGGTATCTTAAGGTGGTGGGAGTATAGATATTCTTTTTTAAATATTATGAACTTTTTTTCTGATATTGTTGTCAGAAAGACAACCATAGTCAGACATAAATAGTATTTGTAATGAAGCCATTTGTTTTCCCACTTCTGATCGAAGTCTGTTTTGTCCAGCTCTCTTCAGCTAATTTTCCACCCTCACCCCTATTGACTTTGGGGACTAGATCACTCTGCTGTGTGGGCTGCCCATGAACCACAGAATGGTAAGCAGCCTCCTCCTTGGCTCCACCCACCAGACAGTGATAGAAACTTCTCTCCACCTGGGACCCCAGGAGTGTCTCCAGGCATTGCCAGGGGTCCTTGGGGCACACAGTCACCTTGGCTGAAAACCACGGAGCTAACCCTGTTGCAGCCAAGTCCCCTTCCTTCCCTGTGGCTCAGCTGGTAAAGAACCCGCCTGCAGTGTGGGAGACCTGGGCTCGATCCCTGGGTTGGGAAGGTCCCCTGGAGAAGGGAATGGCTGCCCACTCCAGGATTCTGGCCTGGAGAATCCCATGGACCATACACTTCATGGGGTTGCAAAGAGTCAGACACGACTGAGCGGCTTTCACTCGCCCTTCTCTTGCATCAGCAGGACTCAATGTAAGACATCAGCCCCCTCTCCTTCCTGGCCATCACTGAACCAGCCTTCTCAGCTTCCACTCACGGTTCAGGAATGAGCAAAAGACCATAAAAACAGAAAATTCTAAACAATAAAAATCATTAAACCAGTGTCTTTGGCGTTGGGGAAAGCAGTTTCAGATAAAATGTTTCTTCCAATTTAGCATCATTCCATCAGGTAGGATTGTAGAAGCCGTTTGTGTTAGAGATTATGACTTCTGAGAGAGGAATCACTTTGAAATCTAGACATCACGGCATGAACACTGCTCCAGAAATATGTCCTGAGATGGGTGGGTGGACCGGCTGCCAGAGTTCAGTTCTGCCCGGCTATGCGTTCACTCACTCGTCCATCCATTTATACACCGGTTCATTCTCTGTTCTGTTGGGTCCTGGGCAAACCACGATGGGAGAGATGTCGGTTTGTCCTCCGGTTCCAGGGACTCTCACCACGAGCTAGAACACTGGAGGAACAGCCCAGCTTTGTCCTGAGGTCTCCAGAGACCTGCTGCATGGTCCTGGCTCTGGTGGTGACATGAGATTCGCAAGACTGACCCCTCTCTGGGCTTCAGCGTGCTCCTCTGTGAGACGGGAGGACTGGACTTCCTCATCGCAGCAATGTGCTCCTGACAAGGGTAGCCAACTGCATCAGACCATCAGCCCTGAGACGTGGAGTGGTTTCTGCAACAGGGAAATGACCACCACCCTCAGCTGCACTTGCCTAAGGGGGATCAAAATCACTCTAGTTTCTGAAGAACTCCTTCCTGACCGGTGGACACGGGGTTCATATCCACCTGTCCTGCTCAGACCTATGGACCCATTCTGCCCTGTCTGGAATTTGGACCCCACACCTGATTAGCATAACCGCCTTGAGCCCCCCAACCCTGATTCCCCAAAGCCCTTGGAACCCCCTGACTGACCCCCCTCCGGGACTCACACTGTGATTTCCTTCCCCAACAAGAGACTAATCTCAGCTTCTCATGGTTTGGTTTTGCTTTCTTGGCTTTGTTTCAGTCTGCTCATTTTCATTTTATTCCTTTTATTCTTCTAATACTAATAATCACGATGTTCCATCCTTTCCATCATGTTATATCCTTATTCTCTTTGGTGAACTTAATGGGTCTTTTGTTTTCATGCTTGGAATTTCTGTGGGTTTTGTTGTGTTTAAATACTAGCTTTTACTGGGCAAAAAGTCAGGCATCCCTCAAACCTGGCTCTGCCTCTAGCCACTCTACATGTTCACGGTGGGCACCTGGGAAAGACCGTCAATCTCTCAGAACCTTAATGAGTTCAGATGAGAAGTATGGGTCCTGATTTCTTCATCACGGGGCTGGATGGGGTGGAGCTGCAAGCCCGGCACGTGGTAATTGCACGGTCAGTTTCAGCTGCTCACACCCTCCTTGCTTCAATCACAGCAAGAGGAAGAGATGAGTGAGCAAAGCAGCTCTTCGGGAGTCAAAGTGCCTCTGCTATGGAAGGAACTTGAAAGGATGCTGGCACAGCCTCTGAGGCTGGGATTACATGATGTCTGAGAGCTGTCCAGGTTCTGTGCAGCCTCCGTTTGAACACGATTTAGGGGAGCCTCCCCACAAATGGGACTGTCCCTTCAGTAAACCACAACTCCCCCTTTAATTTCTTATCTTCTGGGGAAAATGTGTTGCCAATAAACCCCAGACCTGGACCTTGGTTCTCCTCAGTGCTCAGACCCCCACTGCAGAGCTGGCGCCCTCCTCCCTGGTTTCTGAGAGTGCCATCCCCTTCTTAGACGATGTCCCTGGCTGATAGGAGCTACCAAGACACATAAGGAGGGGTGGGGAGGGAGAAGAAGAACGAGTCGTCAGATCAGCATGCTTGCTTCAGTCATTCAGTCACGTCTGGATTTTTGCGATCCCACAGACCGTAGCCCACCAGGGTTGTCCATGGGATTTCCCAGGCAAGAATACATTTTCTCCTCCAGAGGATCTTCCTGACCCAGGTATTGAACTTGCATCTCCTACACTGCAGGCAGATTCTTTACCCACTGAGCCATCAGGGAAGCCCATCAGGAGTGGGCACTGTGGCTAATTAGAGAGTGCTCATGAGGTCTCAGCAAAAGCAGATCTGTTCTTCAGATCCAGCTGGCTGCTTGCTGCCTCTGAGAAATTAAAGCAACTTGATGCAAACTTGATATTTTCCTAAAAGCCAGAAATTCTGTTTTCTATTTTTTTTTAAATGAGAAATCTCCTGAACTTCACATATTGGCAACTTACTCAAAAAATTCTCAAACACAATGTAAAGTCATCAGACACTCCTGATTGTAGTCCAGTAGTTCTTATTTTTGGGTAGAAGAGCTTATCTTCTCTTTGATGATAGCTTTGAGCAATTGCTAGAGGAAAAATTGCTCTCAAAATTATGCCAGATCTTGAATACAGTTGAGAAAGGTCTAGGAAATTCAGAATAAGAACAAACCCTGATAGACTGTAATCTTTCAATGAATAGGGTGGGGGTGGGAGGGTTACTGATGACATTGATCGCTTTTTTTTTAATAAATGTTATTGAGGTATATTTTTGTGTGCAGTTTGAAGAGTCTTAATATATAAACACAACAATGTAAATAAACATCAAGATATGGTTACAAGAGACTTCACTGATGGTCCAGTAGCTAAGGCTCCATGCTCCCAATGCAAGAGTCCCTGGTTCAATTCCTGGTCAGGGAACTAGATCCCACATGCAGCTAAGACCTGACACAGTCAAGTAAATAAATAAAATGTTTTTTAAAAGATAAAGCTACAAAGACTTGTAACTTGTATAGTTTCTCCTCTGCTTTTTCCAGCCCAGGCAATGACTGATGGCTTTTTGTCACTTCAGTACGATTTGTTTTCCCTAGAATTTTCTATAATTGGAATCATACGGTATTCTTTTGTGTCTGGCTTCTTTCATGCCACATAATGGTTTTGAAATTCATTCGGAGTATATATTTCAGCAGCTCCGTCTATGTTTATTGGCAGGTTGTATTCTATTCTATGAATTGTCATATTTTCTCCATCTACCAGATGATTATTTTTTAGCCACAAATTCTGGTCATAATAAATCCTTTCATAAATAGGTTGCTGAATGTGCAGCCATAGCTTTTATAAAAAGCTGAAGAGGATACATACAATTAGAACACTGACCTTTTTTTCAGTTTGATTTTGAGCTTCAGTATCAACATTAAATAATGATATATACATCATAGATTCAGTTCCAAAATTTAAGAAACAATACTACCTCATAAAAAAGCCATTAAGTCAGCTTTATGAGGGATTTTTTTCATTTGATACTTGAACAGAGTATATTTTTAAAGTTCAGATTGGCTGTCTAGTGCCCTAAGACTTAAATGATTCATAGCTTTCTTTGCTGTAGGTCTTTTAGAATTTGCCACCTCCTTGGCAGACTTGCTGCAAACTAAACCCACTTACCATTTAAATAACTTTTAGTTGTTGCTGGCACTTTTAAAATTCTTGGGTTTTTTCCCCTTTTTTCTCTCATTCTTTGCAAAAAGTAGACTTCCTACTATTGAATGTATATCAGGTGACTTAAACAAGCAGGGTTAGTTTTTTTAAAATTTTTCAATCTTTATTTTATCTATTATTTATTTGGCTGCCCAGGTGGGCCTTCGTTTCAGCAAGCAGGGTCTTATTTGCAGTCTCTGTGAACTCTTAGTGACAGCACGTAGGATCTAGCTCCCTGACCAGGGATTGAACCCTAGCCCTCTGCATTGAGAGCTTGGAGTTTCAGCCACTGGACCACTAGGAAAGTCCCAGGGTAAGCTTTTCCTCTTTCTTAAATTAAGAGACTTTTCCTTTGTAAGAGTTTTAGGTTCCAAGTGAAATTGAGGGAAAAGTATAAAGAGATCCCACAGCCCCCGTTCCCACAATACTGCCATCAACAGTCCCCACTGGAGTGGTACGTGTGCACAATTGATGACCCTACATGGACACATTATTATAACTTGAACCCACAGTTTATATGAGGGATCACTCCCTATACACTGCAGGTTTGGACTAATATATCAAGACGTGTGTCCACAGCTGCATTGTCATCCGGAGCCGCTGCACTGCCCTAAAAATCCTCTGTGGTCTACCTATCCATCTCTTCACTCTCTACTCCCCCGACAACCACTGATATTCCTATTTTTTCCCTAGTTTTAATTCTCCAAAATCTCACATAGTTAGAATCAGAATGCGCAGACTTTTCTGCTTGGTTTCTTTCACTTAGTAATATACCTTAAAGGTTCTTCCATGTCTTTTCATGACTTGATACCTCACTTCATTTTATTATTGAATAATATTCCCCACCAAATGGATGGACTCACAACTTTTTATCCATTCACCTACCAAAGGATATCTTAGTTTCTCCCAAGCTCTGAAAATTATGAATGAAGCTTTAGTAACATCTGTGTGTAGATATTTGTGTGGACATAAGTTTTCAAATTGTTTGGGTAAATACCATAAAGTATATACTGGATTGTCTGGGAAGTGTAGGTTTAGTTTTGTAAGAAACTGACAAACTGTCTTTTATAGTGACTGTACCTCTTTTGCATTCCCACCAGCAATGAATGAGTGTTCCTGCTCCTACACATTCTTGCCAGCATTTGGTGTTGTCCATGTTTTGGAATTTATCCATTCTAATAGGTGTATAGTAGTTTTAATTTTTTAAATTTGCAGTTCCCTGATGATATATGGTGTGGAGCATCTTTTCACGTAATTGTAGCTATATAAATTCTTTGTTGAGGCAACTGTCAGGTTTTTAAATCATAAACAAAATAATATCTGCTGTATGTATGGCTACTATGTGCCCTCTGTTGTAAACTTGTAAAATTCCCCTCCTCACTAGATTATTACGTCCATTTCACAGGTGGAGAAGGTGAGGTTCACAGAGGCAGGGATCCCACGCTGGCAAATGACAGTGTTCCAGTGAGAAGCCAACCTCATGCTCACTTGACCACACCCTACTGCATTGGATGCACCACTGAGCAACCTGTCCACAAAAAGAAAGCCCTAAAGCTCAAACTTTCTCAAAATCACTTCCATGTACACCAGAATGGATCATCTTTCCAAAGCAGGGGTACAGAAAGAAGTAGCTTTGAAAGTTAAACTGAACTTACTTAGTTATTATTATTTAAAAGAGTAAAGACAGATGAATACATTGTAAACAGTAGGTTGAGTAGCAAAAAACAATTACCCTCTGTCCCATCACCTAAAGTAAATGACTATTTTGATTTTTAGTCTACTTTTCTAGACCTGTTCTATAGATGAAACAAAAATTTAAATAATAGATTTATCTCTCATGTTGAACATGGCCTTTCTCTACTGTGAGATTTTTTTCCATTAAAATTGCTTGGAAAGAGGCAATCCTTTCTCTTTGGTGGGAGGAGAAGGGGACAACAGAGGATGAGATGGTTGGATGTTATCACTGATCAATGGACATGAGTTTGAGTATACTCCGGGAGTTGGTGATGGACAGGGAGGCCTGGTGTGCTGCAGTCCATGGGGTCACAAAGAGTTGGGCATGATTGAGCGGCTGAACTGAACCGAACAGGATCTATCTCAGGTCCCTTCCTCGACCAGGGTTCGAACTTCCTGTGCCCCTTGCAGAGGGAGAGCAGAGTTCTGACCACGGGACCGCCAGGGAATTCCTGAAGCAGTCATTTTTAAAATCTAGGTCTTCTCCCGGATTTAGCAGAAAATTACTTTTTAAGCTATTCACAACTTGATTGGAAAGAGATTCTATTATAAGATGAACCAAAGACACTTGATGGGTTTCAAAGGGAAGAAGACACAGGAAGGAAAAATCTTGAGGCTTAAGGAGAGATTCCATGTGTGGGCCCCTGCGGGGGTTCTGATTGAATCAGTAGTATATTTATTTAATAACCTGTTACACCCTGCAGTGTGTGTGTGTGCCTGTACGTGTTCCAGTATCTTTAGAAATCACGTAGAAGAGTGATCTACATCTCCCAGCACAGTTAACATCCTTGTTACAAACACAAGTGTTTCATGAAGCTTGGAATTAATTGCCTTTTGCTAATTTATAGAATATCTTGATGCACAAGCTTCTTAAATAGCAAACAAGATCATCCTCCCACCTGTTTAGCAGGTAGGTAAACAAAGGAATAACTTGCACAAGTCTCCCTGAAATAGTGAGAAAACTGAAAACTAGAATTTGCGAATGAACTGTAACCCTTATTGTCAAGACAAAGGGACTATATCCACGTGTGAATTACACAACACAAAGCATCAGAGCATAGATTACTGTTGTGGCCACTCTTCCCATCCCTATGACTCACAGTAAGATGACACGAATAGCTGTTCTGCTTGGTCTCATAATTCCAAAGATAAAACCACCTATCAGCAACTTATCTCATGTATGAACACTTGTCAATCTGTGCCCCCAAACACCCTAAGACTCACTCTTGCATCAATTCAACAATCCAGAGGAGATGCTTGTACTAAGCCGAGCTTTGACTGGCCACCCGTTCCCCTGGTCATTTTTGTAAGGGGTCTCCCACAAAGGTAATTTCACTTTTAAACAATGGACATCATGTGGAGGATGTTTTAAGCCTTCAAAGCCCCATTATTTCTGTACTTCGCTGGATACTGCTTTATTATTTACAAAGCTTTGTCTTTGTTCCATTTTCTTTTCATGTCAAGAGTAGAGAAAATTGTACATATGAGATTTGGTGTTAGAAATCCATTTATTCCTTTCCATAAAATTTCAGGCTTCTCTTTTAAAAAATTACATTTGTGTCTAGCAGAACATGAAACAGGGTTTGCACTATCTCTCTCCTCTGGAGGCCCAGACTCTTCCAGGTAGAAGTGAATGATCAGTTGCCTGGAGTCCTTGGTCTTGTGCAATGCCAGCCTTCCCCTGTCCTGCACTTGCTCATGCCTGGGCCCTGGGTGGCACCGCACAGGGGGTGGCCGTGGTGACTCTGTCACAGCCTGGCCCTGGAGGAAGTGAAGTGAAAGTCGCTCAGTTATGTCCAACTCTTTGTGACCCCGTGGACTATACAGTCTGTGGAATTCTCCAGGCCAGAATACTGGAGTGAGTAGCCATTCTCCACTCTGGAGGAACCTCACCAGTATTTCACGGGATGGCACGCAGAAGGGTGGATGCATCGGTCTTCCAGGGATGTCTGAGTAAAAGTAGTTGTGACCACAAATGGAAAAACTGATTTCCTCTGTGGAGCCGAGACCACAATCTTTTCTGCGTTCACCTTAATGGGATAAAAAGGGCCCATGTGCCTCAGTTTCCTCTGGAGGAGGAGAGGGTGTTTGGGATGCGTGATTTACTCAAGGCAAGTCTGCTCAGCCCCTCCCCAACTTGCCCATCACAGGCTCTGCTCCCAACAGCCGCCTGCAGAGGGATCATGTAAAAATATAGTTCAAACTGCATCACCCTTCCTGGAAACCCTTCGAAGGCCTCTCTTCACACAGAAAATCAAACCTCAAGTCCTTTCTCTGTACTTTGAGTTCCTAGTGATTTGTCAGACGGCCCTTTGTGACTATTTTTCACTCAGTGTTCTCCAGCCAGCTGTTCTTCCAAAGCACCCCAAGCTCTCCCACTTTGGGGTGTCACAGGCTAAACTTCAGACGTCCTGCGCCTTTACTTCCCTCAGATCTCTGCTCAAAAGCCTCCTCCTTCCACAGTCCTTCCCTCACTAAACTTTTTACACCAACAGCCCCATCACAAACCTTACCTCCTCTCCCTGGATGTCTTTTCTCACCAGCAGTCATCACTGTTTATAATATGCTCTTGAGCATCAAAATCTGCCACTTGAATTTGAAATCCCCAAGAGCCAGCGCCATAAACCCACCGCCTAGCAGAAAGTCTGATGCTTGGAGGGCAGTTGAACGAATGAGGTCTGCACAGTCTATGTCTGTCTCCTTCTGAGTCTCAAGGTGTAGACTCAAGGTTTCCTGGAAACTGGTAAGGGTCATCACACCTACCTGCGAGGTGCTGGGTGTCTTGCCCGAACTGTGTCTGATACTCACACATTCCTGATCAGGAGAGACAGAAGGAGACTCTGCGGCTGGGTTCTTCAGCAGTTTTGAATTTCAACTCAACTGAGTCGCAAGAGATTGACATGACCTCACCCCGTGCCTTGGCCCTCCACCTGTGCAAATGCAGGGTTGGAAGACAGGAGCAGATTCTTCAAAGACTGAATTTCAAATCCCCTGGGCCCCCTGCCCACTTCTGTCCCTGAATGAGCTCCTGCTTCAGGAATTTCTGGGCATCCTAGAAAGGTGAGAGGTGACCACGTCCATGAATCGACCCGGCTCCTCCTGCCATCACAGTTGATAGCCTCAGGCCACCCCAGGCCCCCAGGCCCAGTGTTCCTGGACCAGACCATGAGACCGCTGTGGCCTCCGAGCAAGGACCAGTCTGGCTGTGCTGAGTCTTCTGCTGGTCAGGCTGCCCTGGCTTTTTCCTCACTGAGTGGGAGAGTCAGTCTTTGCTGCCAGTGATGGAATCCCCATGATCTCATAGGCATGGGTCTTTAGAATCAAGGAGGAGATTCTCTTTCTCTTGGAAAAGGTTCTCTGGAGAGGAGAGGAGGAGCAACGACCTGTGCTTGCTGACCTTGTCCCCTTCCATGCACCCTGCCCCCCAGGACCTGACCGCGGCGCTTGCCCTCTCGCTCATCTGCCTTGGGACTCACCACTCTCTCAAGCACGACTTGCCCCATCGCCTGGTTCTTCTGGTCCCATTGGCTTCAAGTAATAATCGCAGCTGCCACTTGCTGATTATATAGTGTGAGCCTACGGTGAGCCCTTGTGAGCTGATCAATTTCCATTCACTAATTATGTCTTATTCTTGCAACAACCTCTCAGGATTGGAAACTTCAATCTAAAGATGATGAAACTGGGATTTACTGGGATACAGAGGTTTTTTGGTTCACAGTCTTGAAGCAGGTGAGTGGCTGAGCTTTCTCATGGTTCCAAAATTGACCAAGAAACAGAGCATTCAAGGTAAACATGAAAACATTTTTCCCCCTAATAGTTAGGAATATAGTCTCTATGGACAAAGATGTATGCGCAAGAATGATCACCTTGGCACTACTTTATAATTGTGAAAAATCGGCGATAACCCAAATAGCAACACAGACAAATGATGATAACTCTGTGTAATGAAATATTAGGCAGTTGTGAGGAATGGTAATGCAGGGCTGTGCTGATTTTCATGTAAATTTGCCTAATGGATATCGCTGAATAAAAACACATTACAGAACCAGTCTCCCATCTCATTCTCTAGAAGTTAATGCCAGAGTGTTTCTTCTGCAGCTTTGCAGATATTTTCTGGGCATTGAAAGGTATTTAGATGCAGAGAGAGAAAGAGAATGAATCTGTTTTATGAAATAGGAAAAAAAATGCTGTTCTGCAACTTGCTTTTTCCACTTAAAATCTTGTTGCTGTTCAGTTGCTCAGTCGTGCCCGGCTCTTTGTGACCCCATGGGCTGCAGCGCGCCAGCCTTGGGCATCAGTCAGTTTCAGCTGATTGAGATCTAGCTTCTTTGTTGAAATGGTCATAATGCATTTATTTATTCGACATTTATTGAGAGTCTATCACATGCCAGGTGCCATGCTAAGTACTAGAAAGCTCTTCTCAGATAGTAGAACATGCTGTTCTTTATTTTACTATTCCTCCGTTGATGGATATTTTTCTCTTACTTTTCCTGTTACAAAGCACATTGCAACAGATTAGCATGTGTATACTATGTATTGCTCTGTTGTGTGTCTCTGTGCTGCATTTCTAGAAATGACATCACTTGGTCAGAGAGTTGGCACAGCCTCAATTCTGGGAGATTATTTTTCCTGAGCATTTTAACTGTGAGAGTCTAATCAGCATAAGGGATGTGAGCTTTTTCCAGGGTAGAGGAAAGATTCCTCTGATGAGGATTTCAGAACAGAGAAGTTGGTTTGTGAAATAGATCTCAGCAAAGAAGAGAAGGAAGAAAACCACAGTGTATGGAGCACACATTCTGTACTTGGCATGTCCCATAGATCAGCCAGCCTTTTCCTCACAACACCTGGGTTCCCCAAGAAACAGCACGCTAGGTGCCAAAAAATGTGCAAGTGAGTACATGTGGGGTAGACGTTATGGTCTCCATTCTGCGGGTGGAGCCAGGGAGATTAGAACCTTGTTCAATCCCACCCAGTCTGCTGGGGTAGGACTGCTGCCCAGAGGTCCCTGTGTCCTCCTGCAGGATGGGTCAGAGGTCTGGAGCCCGATGCCAGGGAATGAGCAAGGCCTGACTTGCAGAGCTGCCCTCCTGCGATGAAAGTCTTAGAGCAAAAGCAAGAAAAGCAGGGGCAAAGCAGTAATATCCTGGCTATGGAGTGGTAATCCCCATCCCTCTTGTTTAAGAAAAAATAAGCCCACTTTTATAAATAGCCTGCCCTCTGTTTCACAGATATCACTCGTCCTTCTCTGCTGTGCAAGCCGCCACTGCCCTGGCCCTCTGGCTGGGCAGTATCAATCATCCTGACAGATTGCAAAAGCCCACATCTCCTGCCTGGCTTCTCACTTGCCCACCTTTGCCAGGAGAGGGAAAGGCTCCTGACAACCATTTAGAGCATGAAGAGTAATAGGGCTGAGGCTGCAAAAGCCAGCAGAGAGCAGGAGCCAGCTACAGTGATCTGTAAGCGCTGAATGTGAGCGCCTCTGCCCCTTTCTTCAGTGACAGCATCCCACCGGGAGCTCGACTGGGACCCCTGTGGGCATGTTTCCTTCAGGAAAGTCGGCAAATCAAGAGAACAGGCCTTCCCCGCCCCCTTAAAGAATCATTCAACAAACCCTAGAGGAGACTTAGCTTGCAACTACTCAGTTCTGCCCAAGACCAGAAGTGGGTTGACAAATGATATCACTTCTATGTGAAATCTAAAATATGATGCAAATGAACCCATCTATGAAACAGAATGGGCTTCCCTAGTGACTTAGTCAGTGAAGAGTCTGCCTGCAATGCAAGAGACCCAGGTTCAATCCCTGGGTCGGGAAGATCCTCTGGAGAAGGATATGGCTACCCACTGCAGGATTCCTGCCTGGAGAATTCCATGGACAGAGCCTGGTGGGCTACAAAGAGTCACAAAGAGTCAGACATGACTGAGTGATGAACACATGAAACAGAACCAGACTCATGGATGTAGAGGACAGACTGGCCGTTGCCAGGAGGGAGGGAGTTGGAGGAGGCATGGAGTGGGTGGTTGGGGTTAGGAGATAAAAGCTTTTATATATAGAATGGATAAACAGCTAGGTCTTGCTGTATAGCACAGAGAACTATACTCAATTTCCTATGATAGCAGGAATAAATGCTATTAAAAAATATATATATATTTTGATCTGAGGTTGAATGAATCCACAAATTCAGAACCAGTGTATTTTAATTCCAGAAAGTTCCATAAAGCAAAGCTTGAATTTGCTATAGCTCAGCAACTATTCATATAGTATTTACATTTTATTCACAACTATTTACATAGCATTTACATTGTATCAGGTATTATAAGTAATCTAGAGATGATTTAAAGCATACAGAGGATGTGCATAGATTGTAAATACTACGCCAGTAAAAACCTTTTTCATTTTACTGTATTATTCTTCTTCTCTTTCTTTGGTTTTTAACTGCTTTTTCCATTTTAAATATTTATTTATTTATATTTTCTTGTCCAAGCTGCTACAGCATGTGGAATCTTAGTTCCCTGTCCAGCTATCAAACCTGAGCCCCCCCCACCACCACACTGTAAGTGTAGCATCTCGACCACTAGACCACCAGGGAAGTCCCAGTTCCATACCATTTTATATAAGAGGCTAGAGCATTCATGAATTTTGGTTGTCTGTAGAGATCCTGGAACTAGTCCCCCATAGATTCCAGGAGACAACTGTATGGCCTTTCACACTGTTCTCCTGAAGTAAGAATTTCTTGCCCTGGAGGCTCTAGAGATACAAGTCCTTGACAGCAAGAGCGATGGGGCTGTATCATGGATCTTCTCATCACCTCTCCCCACCCCTGCAAGAATTTACACCCTCATACCAGCCTTTCTGGGTCCCTTCCTACCCCCTTCCCATTTCTCCAAGGGTGACCTCTCCATCCTTCCCCACAAGTCTCCTGTCCAGTGTCAGCAGTCAGGCCCCAGGACTCAGAGAAGGCACATCCTCCTCCACCCCATTTCTGCCGCTGGATGGCCACAGTGACATCCGATCTCGGGAATGGGGCAAAAGAGCTGGTGAGGATCTCACTTGAGGCTGCTTTGGGCCTCACTCGATTATTTTTTTCTTAATATTAAAAAAAAAATATGCCTCGCACCATGAGGATGAATTTCTTGCCAAAATATCTCATAAAACTTACATAAGAGATCCCTGCTATTTGCAAATATAGCCTTGACTTTAGAATGATAAGAGTATTTGCCCTTCTCCAACCTCACGTTATGATAGAAATTTGCATAACCATAAAGTACTCTGCTCCCCACCCCTCATCTCTAATTACAGGGCCTGTGTCCTGGCTGGGGAGGAGAAGGGCACATGGGTCAAGAAAGAATGAATAAATGAATGAATGAAATCTCTTGTCCTTGAGAAGTCTATAGTCCAGTAAAGCATTTCAGAGAGATTCACTGAATTACAAGTCCATGCAGTGAACCTTATGACTAAATCCTGCTGTAGATGTGGGAGGTTTATGTAGGAAGTAATCTCCTCCTGGAACAAGGGTCGGGAGGTGTCCACAAGGAAGGAGGTGGTCAAATTGGGGCCTCGAGGATGAATAGGAATTTTCACGTTGGCAAGACAGTGATGGATATTCGCAAGAGAGAAGACAGCCTATCTTAGTGAGTAACTGACTTGGAATTTGAATCAAGTCTTTCAGGTGCTCAGTTTTAAGAGTTGTGTATCTACCTTCTAGACTTTTTTCCTGCCCTCATATAATCATATTAACTATAATCAATATATTGAGATGCACATCTTTTCTTTTACATATTTGCAGCTACATTCTAGCAAGGGAAATGAGTAAATTGCAGAATAGTAAGTATACCATAATTGCATTTTACCATATTTTTTCCTTTGCCACAGAAAATTCTGCAGATATCATTGTATATTCTTACATGCTGGTTATTTTATTTTCATAGTAGATACTCCCCAAAGTAGATTATCAGGTCGAAAGTTAGATGGATTTTTAATTTTAATAGAACAGATTACCTTCAGAAATGACCCTGGTAATTTATAATCCCATCAGCAATATATGAAAAGTCCTTTTCCTCTAATCCTTTGCCAGTCATGAATTTTATAAATCCTATTAATTCCTGTCAGTTGGACAGTCAGAAGTCCCAAACTCATAGTTAATTATGTTCCCGTTTCCATGAGTCTGCATGAAGTTGAGGATAGAGTTGGCTTTTGCTGTTGAGCTGGCAGCTGGTGGGGTTTCCTGCTGCAGTGAAGGAGGAGACACGCCTGCAGGTCAGGAGCTTCACACCCCACGTGTGTGCGGTTCCTCTTACTACACCTGTGGCAGATGGCACCAGTCAGCCATGGCTTCCTCTTCTTTCAAAATAACATACCAGCAAACCACAACCCTTGTAAACTGCTGGTGGGAACATAAAACAGAGAAAACTATGAAAAACAATGTGGAGTTTCCCCCAAAATTCAAAATAGAACTACCGTATGATCTAGCAATCCCACTTCTGAGTATATAACCCCAAAGAATTCAAATCAGGAACTTGAAAAAATATATATATATACACACACACCCATTTTCACAGCAGCACTGTTCAAATAACCCTGGGGTGGAAGCAACCCAAATGTCCTTTGATGCATGGATGGATAATTAAAATGTGGTACTTACATACTGCGGAATGTTATTCAGTCTTTAAAAGGAAGAAAATTCTGACTCATGGAGATCATGGATGAACCTCAGTGAAAGGAACCAGGTGCCGCAGGTTAAACACTGCATGATTCCACCTGTAGGAGTTATCTAGTCAGGTTCACAGAAACAGAAAGTAAACAGTGACAGGAAGGAAAGAACAGGGCGTGTGTTTAATGGGCATAGGTTTTCAGTTTGGGAAGATGAAAAGAGTTCTGGGGATGGATGATGTTGACGGTGGATCAAAACTGTGAATGTACTTAATGCCACTGAACCGCACGCCTAAAAAGGATTAAAATGGTAGATTTTATGTTCTGCATATTTTACCAAAACTGTAAAATATTAAACAATAAGAAGCACAGTGTGCTGTGTGCTAAGTCGCTTCAGTCATACTGGACTCTTTGCGACCCCATGAACCGTCGCCTGCCAGGCTCCTCTGTCCATGGGATTTTCCAGGCAAGAACGCTGGAGCGGGTTGCCATGCCCTCCTCCAGGGGATCTTCCTGACCTGGGGATCAAACCTGAGTCTCTTTCCTGAATTGGCAGGCAGGTTTTTAACAACTAGTGCCACCTGGGAAGCTCCATGAAACACAGGAGAGGTTTTATATGTGTGTGTGTGTGTGTAGATACCTATATATATATATATATATATATATATATATATATATATATATATAT